>BDMV01000001.1:56251634-56304055 GCA_008326285.1 Oryza officinalis | reverse complement strand
CCCCCCCCAGTTCTCGAAGACGAAGAGGTGGACCCTGCTGATGAAGAGTTCTTCCAGGAGCAAGCAGACTTCGAGCAGTAGTAGGGTTTCGGCCTTCCCCAAGGCTTTGCTTGTGGCTTAGGGCTAGTCTCCGCTTTCCGCTTCCGCCTTTTTGTAATGCTGTTGTGAACTCGGGTTCTGTCCGCAGTTCCAACCTTGGTTGTAATCCTACTCTTAATAAAGAGACCGCTGTTGTTGTGATATTCTGTCTTCCTGTTGTACCAACGCTATTTCCTGGGACTGGTACAGGCATACAGGTCAATCTGGACCGCCCTACCCTGGTCTCCGCCCGGGGCCAGTTTGGGGCGTGACACACATCCTCTCTATTGCTCTAATTTTCTCGGGGTTGGCCTCTATGTCTCTAGCCAAGATCAGGAACCCGAGAAGTTTGCCCGCTGGAACCCCGAACACGCATTCTTCGGGGTTTAGCTTCATGCGTGTGGAGCGGAGATTATCGAAAGTCTCCACTAAATCTGAGTAAGGTCTCTCGATCGCGTGTTTTTATAACCAAGTCATCGACATATGCCTCAACATTACGCCCTATCTGATTTTTCAAAGTGATGCGAGTGGTTTGCTGAAAGGTAGAGCCTGCATTCTTTAAACCAAATGGCATGGATGTATAGCAATAAGTGCGGTTCGCGAGCCACTCGGTTCGCGAGCTCGAAAAGCTCCGCGGTGGTCTGGGGCTCCTTGGAGGCTATCTTCTCAAGCATGCGGTTGTGCTGCATGCCCCCGTGAACGCGTAGATTACCGCGTGTGCAGGGATGCAGGGAATGGTGTTGCGCACCTGGCAGAAACGCTGGATGTACTGGCGGAGGGACTCGCTGTCCCGCCGCTGTACCGCGTGCAGGTCCGCCTCCTCTCCTAGGCGCGGATATGTGCCTTGGAAGTTCATGACGAACTGTCGGCACAGGTCTTCCCAGGAGTGGACCGAGGCGGGTGGTAGATTCATGAGCCAGGCCCGCGCTTGGCCCTTAAGGGCCATGGGGAAGAAGTTCGCCATGACCCGATCGTCACCCCCCGCCGCCTATATGGTGGTGGTGTAGATTTGGAGGAACTCGGAGGGGCTAATACTGCCGTCGTACTTCTCGGTGAGGCTGGGCCGGAATTTCGGGGTCCATCGGACATTCCGAAGACTCGCCACGAAGGCCTGACAGCCAGCACTGTGCGACGGGAGAGTGCGGGGCAAAGCCCCCTGGTTGGGGTGACGTGACGCTCCAGAGGAGGCGGTGCCTTCCCCCGTATAGGCGGCGCGGTGTGCGCCGGTGCTATATATTGAGCCTGGCGTCGGCTCCTGCATATGTCCCCCTGGCACCCGCGGTCACCCTTGGGTGCCGATGAGGGGAAAGATGTCACCATGCGCGCGACGGTTGCCACTCGACGGGCCCTCCGCCTTGAAGACGATGAGGTTGTGGTCAGGCTACGGGATGTTTCGACCGTCGATGCTCGCCCGCCGGTGATCAGCTACTGCTGCGCGGTGGTGACCAAGTTGGCCACATCCTCCAGCCAGCGCTGGATCAGGGTTTTCGGCTCTGGGGCGATGGGTAGGTGGCGCAAGAGCGCGCCTATCGCCTGGAGCGCGCCCTCAGCGGTGCTACCCTCATCATAGGTGGGGCGTCAGCGCATGCCGCCATGGAGGTAAGCCGCCGAAGAAGTCTCGGAGCCCTCGGCCTTGTTCCCGGCGCCGTCGCCCTCAGGGGGCTCCAGGTCACGTTCCTCCACCCGCCGAGTCACTCGGCGATGCGGTGGAGATGGGGGAGCGCGGGGCCGGTGCCGATAACTCGGGCTGTGGTCTCGCACGTCGCCGTCGGTCGCGTAACCATCTCCCGCCTGACCAGGTGGGGTAGCGCGTGGGACAGGCTCTCCAGTCATCTTGCTCATCACCGGAAGCATGGTGCGCAAGAAAAGCAGTGGGTTTCGAGAAACACGGACGTGATCCCTACCTGGCGCGCCAGTTGTCGGAAAGTAAAACTCCTCTAGCAGGGAACCGTGGGGTCCCCCTTTTTGGTTTGGACCAGGGGCATGGGTGAGATCTTGAAAGACGAAGAGAAGTAAACTTAGAGGGGGTCAGGCCTCTCCGGGATGAAGAAGACGCACCGAATTTATACAGGTTCAGGTCGCCATGAAGGCGTAATACCCTACTCCTGTATGTGGTTGATATGTGATTGGTATGTGGGAGAATACAAGCGTTTGTTCTCCCCTTCTCTTTTTTTTGCTGTCCAAAAGCCCCCTCTCCCTCAGCCGGTACCTCCTTTTATATCTCAAGGGGTTACCACACAGGCCTCAGACTTAGGTTCGAGGGAAAAAGAAAAATGAAAAGCGCTCCCCATATGAAGACGTGGGCGCCCTCCTTTTTAACGTGCCAGGATACGCACATCCCACCAAAGTACGCCTTTAGCCGTCACTCCGAATGACTGAGCGGACATCCGGTCATTTTTCCCTTTAAA
Organism: Oryza officinalis; assembly: GCA_008326285.1. NCBI lineage: Eukaryota > Viridiplantae > Streptophyta > Magnoliopsida > Poales > Poaceae > Oryza > Oryza officinalis. The sequence goes on along the minus strand of BDMV01000001.1, from coordinate 56,301,569 downwards.
TGTCGAAGACTTCTGACCTCCTGGGCCCTCCAAGGGGCGGCGCAGCACCGAAGGAGAAAGGGGCCGGTCAAACCCTAAGGACGGGCAAAAGACCCGCATTAAATGTGACGGGACAGGGCACGCGCCTGGCATGCCCCACGCCGGTAGGCGTGTGCGCACAGAGCGCACCGTCACATCCGCCATCACATCTCTCATGTTAGCCCACGTAGCCTTCTGGCACGCTCACCTACCGCATTGAACACGATAGGTGGGCGCGGGCGACAGCCGCCCAGCTGACGCACGTGGGGCTGATCGTAGGAGGGGGGCTTGGGGCAGCCCGACCCCCCGCACGGGAGGAGGGCTCAGGCAGCCCGACCTCCCGCGCGAGAGGAAGCTGCCGCTCCTCGCATAGCCCGACCCCCTTCGAGGCGTGCAACATGTACTGGGGGCGGCCTCCTCCATTTACTCGTGATACCCCGGGCCCATATCACCGACAACTTAATCATTTGGATTTAATAACATCGGACTTTCAGTCGATGTATGTTTTAACCATTGGATCATCTAATATTCTATATCATATCGGCCGATTGGTTTGTTGGATATTTGCTTCGGTATATTTTTATCGGCTGAAAGGTTCATTGAATTTCTACTTTGTCACATTTATATCAGTTGATTGTCTTTATATCATTATTTATTCAAGTATCAGAATCTATATCGGACATACAACCGATTGTTCAAAAACCCTATCGACATTGGCTAGTATCGACATCAGCAAATATCTTTACATCGGCTTATTGGCCGATCGACTTTTTGGTCATCAACATATTTATCCATCTTATTAGTTGCAGGATCAAACTGACTAACACGTCCGCATCTCATCAAAATTTAGGACCTGCACCAGAGTTAAGCAGATCTCCCAGGCCATTGTGTTTGTCGACATAGTTCGCATCAACACAGCTTTAACACCATTGGTCAGGCGTAGATTTTTCGTCAATAGCTACGTGTGTCGGCGCGCGATGGGTGAAAGAGATGCGCAAGGAGAACGATTCTGTTCTTAAAGTAATAGAGAAAAAAAACTACTGTAATTAAGCTCTAGCAGATTAATTTCCTTCTTTCCTGGAATTGAAATTTCCACGGTCCGCGACACCGAATTTTTCTTCAGATTCCAACAAGATTCCAACAAAGCAATTGTGGCTGTGGGCACGGTTTGCTATGGTTGTGATGTTTCATTTTCTGCTAAAAATCACTTTTTCTCTTCTGGTTACCCTGACGTTCTGAAATGCTTGTGACATGTGCTAGTTGCGACAGAGAATTTTCATCGATACCTGCCCACATCTGTTAAACATCAGTATAATGTCAAAATATTGAGTTTTGTAAAAATTGCACATTTTGTTGGCTACTAAACAGTTAAACAGGGCATGCCTATTCAAAGGCAGGTGTGATTTTTTGGATTTGGATTGAACAATAGGGGATATGAGCTTGAGTATTTGTTGTTTTCCAATCGGCATTTCAGTTATATTAAAAAATAATTCGAACTTCAGTCAAAAACACATTTGCTCCATACCTCTAAAAATTCGTTTGTCAAAAAAAACTTCTACTCCATTATTTAGACCAATTATTTTAAGTTATTTGTAAGTTTATTTTCAAAATATTTAATTTATCACTGAAATGAACGCAATCAATCTGTGAACAATAATCCGATCAAAAATCTATCTGTCCGGTCAAAGCTTAGACCTTACCAAATTTTTAGACAACAAACCAAACATATTTTAAACATTATAACCATACCACAAGTCCACGATATGATAACTCTAGGGAAAAAAATCTTTCTTAAAAACTTCACCAAAATATAGTAAGGTCTCAACCCAAACGTATCTCAACCTTCCCTAATCGTTTAGTATTATCAATTTTTAGCATAGTTTACTTTGCCATAAACTAAACATGCCCAACAATTTATTAGGACAATTTGATCTTTCTCGTAGGTTGTACTTTTATCAAGCTCAAGGGGGAGAAAAAGGTTACATTACAAATTACAGTACATGCAGCGCATACTCAAATATTGACGTTTAGGACAAGATTCGATCAAAATTTTCAAATTCCAATCATCGAAAATTTCTCAAATGTTTAGTTAGTAAACAAATAATATATGTGGTTTTGCTTCAAAAAATACTGTATCATTGTTAACGACGGATTTTGGTAATCGACTTGGAGAGAAAAGAGGAAACCGAAGCAGAGAGGAAGGATTGAGTTGGAGTCGGACCAGGCTTCGTATCAGACCCGGTAACCGTATCGGACTGGGGAGGTGTTGCTATAGAGAGCGTATCGGCCGATACGGATTTGGTTTGGTCGTGGGCCGATACAGGTTGTGAGTTGACAGCGTCAATGTGGGCTTGGTCTGGGCTCGGAATAAGCTTCAAGGAAGTTGCCAAATAGAGATAAAGCTCGGTTTTAGGCAATTGTATCTTGTAAATTAAGTAGTTTAGATCTAATCTGTGGCTTAAGTCTGCCGCAAGGACTTGTTTGTTAGTTGTAGATAAGATCGTGCCCTACAAGGGTTCTGTTGTAACCTCGGGTATAAATATCCCGATAGTTTGTACATAGATGGTCTCTCTCAATCAATTAAAATATACAACCAATTCAATCTACTTTCGACGCATCGCCAACCCTCGTAAGAGGTTGATCTTGACGAGTTCTTGCCTTCCCAGAGCAAAGGTAAGAACTCGTCCCCGACGATTGGCATCGTCGGGGCTAATGTGTCGCTTTAGGCACGTTAAGCCTCGATGATGTGATCGTCGTCTATCGTGTTTTGAGTAATCTTGACAGGCGTCTTAATTATGCTTCGCCGGCAGTATATTCGTTTTAGGATTTATTGCCGATGACAGTTTAATTGTTATGCTTGGTTAGATTATTTGATGCATTTACCATCCCCAAAAACAATCGACGGCTTGATTTTCTTTGTGTTAAGTCTCGATTCACACTTTGAGTTGCTATCGACCTTAGTCCTGTTTCGAGATCTAACACGAAGCCTGTTTTCGATTGTAATTAAGGATAGCGCCGGGGTTTCAGCCGGTCTTATCTAATGCATGTGATTATTTAGGTTTTTGCATGTGTTTGCCACTTATATATGTGGATTGACGAATATAAACATATCGATTACAGAGTGTTTCTTTTTAAAAGGCTTTTTTGTGGTTGGTGTATTTATGTTAGCCGATTGATTTGTATAAGTCTACACTAGAGTAATAGCTAGTGCAGTTATCCTCATGAAACCCTCATCGGCTAATTTCATTAATCTGTCACACGATTCTGGCATAGACCGATGAGATTAAATCTTGTCAATTTGCTTATTATAATTGAGTAAGCCGATACAGCTTTGCCCTATCGGCTGGGCTATAACAATGTGACATCGGCCTATTGGCCGATCGACCATTGTTTTCTGATATGGTTTACTTGTTTCTTGTTGATTGCAGATCAAATCAACTGGCACGCTCTGCGCACGACTAGGCAAGCCAATTTGGACCTGCACTGGAGTTAAGCAGACCTCCCAGGCCGCCGTGGTAACGCGGAACCCGTTTTGTTACTGGACGGGTCCAAATTCTGCGCCAACAATCATAATATCACAAATTTGTCTATCAGAAATTTAAAGGTTGAATCATATCTTTCTCTAAAAGTTAAATATTTATGACAAAACATACTCCACAAATAATTAAAGTAGTGAGGCAAGGACATAAGAGCAAGGATAATAGTGAGCTAAAAACCAACTATAAATTTATGTGAATGAGAGAAATAAAGAAAAAATATTGAGTGTGAGCACTCATGCAAGAGCTGCTTTACACATGCTCTAAAATAAATATATTAAATTCATAGTGAGAGAAAAAGATAAAAGAAAAAAATAGAGCTACTCCTATAGCTAACTTATTATACATGTAGCTCAGATATAGATTTATAGATAGTGGTTAGCTATCATATTAAACTTATTTCCCTAACTCTCACTACCTTTGGTATGTACTCCCTTCGTTTTAAAACGTAGCAACGTAGTAGGAGATTGGACACAACCTAGTACTCCATCCGTCTCAAATTACATGGCGTCCTCTTTTCTATAAAAATCAAACTCGATAATTTTTGATGAATTATCATACTAATCATATGTATGCTATATTTTGAAGTATTTTCATGTGATGCTAATTTCATATTTATTAAAACATGACATGAAATAAATTAATGATCAAAGTATGTAATTAAAGACCGTGAAAAATTATTGACCTTATAATTTGGAACGGAAAGAGTATAATTAGGTTATGTCTAATTTGTTTTTAGGTTGTTATATTTTTTAGAAGGGATGGGTAGTAGTGGGATAGAGAAGGTTCCAATTTAATAACTCCTGCGACTCAGAGATCTTCATATTCTGCACAGGAAGTTTCTTTGATCAATTTTTTTTACACCATCTCTATATGTGCACACACACGTGCATGATAAAGTGCAAACTTTGCAATTTGACCTGTCAAAAACATCGGGCTGAGTTCTAAAGTTGTGATTGAGGGTTAATTTTTTCGACACGTAAAACGGAGCGACTCATTAGCACATGATTAATTAAGTATTTGCTAAATTTTTTTCAAAAATGGATCAATATGATTTTTTAAAATAACTTTCGTATAAAACTTTTTACAAAAAATACACCCTTTAGCAGTTTAAAAAACGTGCGCACGAAAAACGACGGAGGTGAGTCGAAAGAGGAGCATTCGAACACAGCCTAATCACTTATTGCATATGCATGAACTGCCAGCCTGTCTGTCCAACAGTCCAATTCAGACTTCACCAGAGGTAAAATCATCAGCCAACAAAGGGCAAAAACGCAAATTATTTTCTCTCCCCGTCTTCCTCGCCTTGCAGGTAGGCCCCCGCCACCGAGCCGGTTACCTCCCCCTTCTCCGCTTCACCCGACGCCTCCTCCTGCCCACCCGGATCTACCTCGTCGCCGCGTCGGCGAGCGGAACCACCGGCGGCCGCGCGAGGAGGCGATAAAAAAACCGAGGGGAATCACGCCGGAATCCTAGGGCAGAATGTTCAAGTTCCTCAAGGAGGTGGTCGCGGGATCCGGATCGGCCCTCAAGGACTTCCCCTACACCATCGGCGAGCCCTACGCCTCCGCGTGGGGCTCATGGACGCACCACCGCGGCACCTCCAAGGTACGAGTCTGCACCCGCGCCCGCGCCCTTCCCTTACCTCACCGCTCGATCGGAGGCGGATCGATTAGATCCCCGTAAGGTGGGGGAGATGCAGTTGTGTGTTGTTGATTCGGTTGGGTGGTAAGCTAGTGAGTGATCCGGGTGAGCATGGTCTGAGTTGGAGCTGATCGTGCGCCACACGTTGGGTTGCGCGAGCCTGCTTTGGAACTCGTGTTAGGTCGATATTAGCTTGAGTTGATTTGAGGCTCAGGAAGTACAATTGGTGGGCTCAGTGCTGAGTTTATTTGAGGCTGATCTGGTTAAGCGAACTTGTGATTTCTGTCAGATTCGTCATTGCTCACTGCACAGCGGCATGCCATCTGGTAATAGTGAGGACCTTACTGATGTCAGCACTTAGTCATTAGATTTTTTTTTTTGCTGTGGAACTAGATTATTCGTGAGGTTTCCTTCATGGGTAGTGATGTTATTGATTTCAGTTGGTGGTAATTGAGCATCCAAATATAAGTTATTTTTGATGTTGACGCATTGTGTCAGGTTTTATCTTCCGTTGACTAGTGGCATGTCATGTGAAGTGTTCTGCAAATGATGCTGTAGATTAGCACATTCTGATGATATATGTGACATTGGGGGCCTCATACTGATGCTTATATAGATTGGAGAACATGGCTCCTCATTCAACTAGGGATGATCAGATGTCTAGTTATGCCTAATGTACCTGGGTTTGGGGGGCTGTCAATGGACTAAAAAACCAACAATCCATTTCTTTTTGGCAGTTATGGGTGACCTTTCAGGGTGCAATGATCTAAGTCAAGATGGATTGTATATAACTTATAGTGGCCTTTGTGTAGTTCAATATAGAGAAGTGTAGAACATTCATGCATCAATTTACCACCCAGATGGTTGTGATGTGATGTTGATCAAAATTAGGAGGTTTGTTAGTGTGTTATCTGGTTCCATTTCTTTTTTGCAAGCTTTGATTATTTGTGCAGCATACTCTTTTCCCCCAAATGATTACATATTGCATTAATTTTACGACATATGTATATGATGTTATCAACATAATTGTTGCCTTGTCTTTTCTGCAGGATGATGGGTCGCCTGTGTCAATTTTTTCTCTGTCAGGGAGCAATCCTCAGGACAGGCACTTGGTTGCTGGTCGGAATGGTGTTAAGAGACTACGGACAGTAAGTTACTATGTTGATCTTAAAGATTCGTAATGTCTACTTGTACTGTAATTCTCTTACTTTAACAGATGAGAATGGAGTCTATAGTGATAAACTATTGAGTTCTAGAAACAATCTAGGGTACAATAAAAACAAGGAAAAATTCTGCATAGAGAAGATTTAATAATGGTGGCATTTGGCATTTTTTTAAACCAAAGGCCCTTTGACCCAGCTTTATAAGAAAGCCAAAAGGTTCTTGCAACAATAGATTTTGGGTTTTAGCTGGGGTTTCCAGCTTACAGTACAGAGTAGTCAGGAAACTCCATCTTCGCATTAGTCATTAGGCATGAGGTACTTTTGCATGCTGGTCCACTTTTTTGGCATCTTGCATTAAATTATTTTAGTGACTTGCTTCTGGTGGACATCTTTCCGTAGATATCACTTTGTACTGTAATGGAGGTTTCTTTTTTTGCCATTGGTTTCATTGGACTTCTTTACTCTCAATGTGACACCTGCTAAGTTAGTTCGGTGTTATTGACCTGCTGCACTTATTGCAGGTTCGTCATCCAAACATTTTATCCTTTCTTCATAGTACTGAAGCAGAAGTTCCTGATGGACCTGCCATGAAGCATACAATTTATATTGTAACGGAGCCTGTTACGCCACTTTCAGAAAAGCTTAAAGAACTGAACCTGGGAGGCACACAGAGGTATTATGAGCTTCCCCTATCCTTTGGTGTTTAACATTATGACATATATATTTGTGCAGACATGGAGTACGGTTGCTGCTTAATTTAATCTGAGCAATATGGTTTTTGCTTAATAGTCTAGAACTATTGGAGCTAATCAATTCTAGTGCATTAATTCTTATCAGAGTTGGCAGTTTGGCACGTCTACTGTGCCATATTGCCAGTAGCTATTTCTTGAGAGCAAAATTTCATATTGCTCTGTTTTTTTTACAATGATCTTTATTCTCACTATTGCTGATATATTCTGGGCCAGAGATGAGTATTTTGCTTGGGGTCTTCACCAGATATCAAAAGCTGTGAGCTTTCTCAACAATGACTGCAAGCTTGTAAGTCAACCCCCCCTCTTTCTCTCTAAAACAAAGTGCAATCACATAATGCAAGCTGTTGATGTGGCTACCACTTATCACACAGAACTTATCAATTTCCATCACAACAAAATTATTTCTGGTGGGCATAATTTGCTTATTTTTAAAATTTTAAAACACATCAATTTATATTTAGTATAGGTTACCCTTGGAATTAGATTGCACAACCAAATTATCGTCAGGATCTTCTTGTTTACATGTCAAATCCTTGTTTATCCAGACGAGGCAAGTATCACAATCAGCCACCTTATACTGTGTCATTTCTTCTTGACCATTTGATTTCAGAATTTGTACTGTATTACTTTGTTGATATGATGTTTTACTCTTATTTTGTTAATGGCGGATAATGAATAATAGTCAATATAAATGCATGTTCTTATTTGTGCAAAGTCATGTAATTACACTATCGAAAACAATGTATGTTGGAAGTTCTTTGGTCATAAAATTTGCAAATTGACATCACATCATCAATTTCAGGTTCATGGGAATGTATGTGTGACTAGCGTAGTTGTTACTCAAACTCTAGATTGGAAGCTTCATGCTTTTGATGTTCTGTCTGAATTTGATGCTAACAATGAAGCCTCTAATAGCCCCATGTTGGTAAGGTCTCTTAATCACAGTTCCACACCTTTATATATAGATATAGAACTATTACAACTCTCTTTTGGACATGTTTGGTGAATGTACTGCAATGAATGCTTTTACACCATGCTTGTCATGTTATCATATGTTGAATTTCCATTGTTTCTAGAAAGTAAGAATTGGTACTCTTTAATATCAGGGAAATTCGACAAGATAGTCAGGGAGGTATAATACCATACTTCTTTTTACATACTTATGTTCCTTTGCAGCAATTCGAATGGCTAGTTGGAACACAATACAAGCCAATGGAGCTAACAAAGTCAGATTGGGTGTCAATTAGGAAATCGCCTCCGTGGGCAATTGATTCCTGGGGACTGGGTAAGCAGAGCTAACTCCTTTTCCTTCATTACATGCTTGTTTGATTGTTCTGTTTCCATAATTTTACAATTGGGAGACTGTTTAACAGTTCCTTGTTGGATGTGCGCTTGGCATTATATTTTAATTGCAAAAGATGTTTAAATTTTTTAATGGGTATCTCTCTATGTGCCTCTATCGTAGTTTCAAATCTTTTATGGCAAATACTGCAAAGTTTTGCACTATAGACCAGGTCAAGATTGACCAAGAAAAGACATGTCTAGTGTCAAATCAATAAACTATGGTTACCTCTAATTCCTTTGTTATTTGCATTTTGCTTTTGTTTGGTTTGCTGCATATAGACTTTCTCTTTAATATTATTTCCTGAATGATGAAATAATGATAATAAATGGCACCCAGTGGAGGATATATTTTTAGAATTAGAGAATCCATTGTTTGTAATCAACAAGAAAAATGGGAGTAACACAATCTAAAGGCAAAAACTCAAAAACACAGAGGAATAGTCCTATTTTACTAAACTGAACCTCTTTCACATAATCACATTCAAGAAGCACCTGAAAGTTTCTTATAGCTTGATTTAACAGTAAAATGGTTTTTAGACTCATTTCCAAAAATATTGATCTCTGGACTCATTGCAGGGTGTTTAATTTATGAGCTCTTTTCTGGTGCAAAGCTGACCAGGACAGAGGACCTTCGGAACACTGCTTCAATCCCAAAGGTTAGCTTGCAGGATCATGTTCCTGAATCTGTCTCTATTTAGCTATTGATTTTTTTGTTCATGCGTACCATAAAGTTGTTGGTTCCCTTCTATTTTGCTGCAGTCTTTACTTCCAGATTACCAGAGGCTCTTGAGTTCTGCCCCTTCTCGTAGAATGAACCCTTCTAAACTTATTGACAACAGTGGTAAGTTCAACATATTTTCTCTCATCATTTCAGGCATTACTTTTTGTATTTTTCATGACACTTATTACATCGACGCCCATAGTCTTCTACTTTTGCTCTTAATGCTGTAATTCTATGTCAATTAGTTGGATTACTTTAAAGAAGCCACTGTGACAATTGTGGTTGTTCATTTTCAGAGTTTTTCCAGAACAAGTTAGTAGAGACCATACAGTTCATGGAAGTTCTTAACTTAAAGGACAGTGTTGAGAAAGATAGCTTTTTCCGTAAACTCCCGAACATAGCTGAGCAGCTTCCTCGTGAGATAGTCCTGAAAAAGGTAATGTTCAGGTCATGAATAGAACCCATAATTCCTCAGTTCTTGTTTATATGCTTATCTGTTGGCTACTCTGTCAATAGTTGCTCCCTGTGCTGGCATCTGCTCTTGAGTTTGGTTCAGCTGCTGCACCAGCTTTGGTTGTATTGTTGAAGATGGGTTCCTGGCTTCCAGCTGACCAATTTAGTGCAAAGGTTTGACTTTATTTCTTTGTTTTCACCCAATATTTGTTAGTTTTAGTCATTCTAGTAACTGTGTGTTACGATGTTACAACACAAGTTTAAACCACCGGCCTTTTCAGGTTTTGCCTACAATTGTGAAGCTTTTTGCCTCTAACGACCGAGCTATCCGAGTTAGCCTTTTGCAGCACATAGATCAGTTTGGGGAGTCATTGGCAGCTCAAACTGTTGATGAGCAAGTATGTTATCAGTTCCTGTATGGACATCTGCACGTGTTTCTGGAATGTTTGGTGCTTGACAGGATAAATATCTCTAATCTGTTTGCAGGTTTTCCCCCATGTTGCCACTGGATTCTCTGATACTTCTGCTTTTCTTCGTGAACTGACCTTGAAGTCTATGCTTGTATTGGCACCCAAAGTAAGACCCTCCCAACCCTCTGCATGATCAACACTTGCACCCCCGAACAAAATCCTTGTGGTTGTCTTTCCTTTTTACTGATTGTGTTGTGTTAACAATTTTCTTTTTAAAAAGTTATCTAAATTTATCTATCGCTCTCTCTGGTTGTGTGCACAGTGCACTTGGCATGCTTTTAAAGAAAAAACAAATCCTGGGATTGCCAATTTTTGTGGTATTTTTTTTCAGGAAGATTATTGCTTCAATTAATTCACTAATCTGTTACTGTAGTTATCTCAGCGTACGATTTCAGGATCTCTCTTGAAGTATCTATCTAAGCTCCAGGTGATGTTCTGTTCTAACTGAAATGCCTCATATGTACTCAGTTTGACATGTGAAGGTATATAGTTTAGTTAAAAATAAAAAATTTCATTGTTATCTGTGTTCAGGTTGATGAAGAGCCTGCGATCAGGACAAACACTACAATTCTTCTTGGAAATATTGCAAACTACATGAATGATGGGGTATGCCCTTTTTTTTGCTTTCTTACTAATTTTCCTTGATATTTCACTGAAGCAAGTTGACTTTTAAGATAGGTAGCCAGTATAAATTTCTGGCCAGCAAGTTTCCCAATTATTAAAATCCATATGTTTTTGTGTACCATTTGTCTCCATGGTCAGTGATAAACTTTGTTAAAAACTGGTGGTTACTGGAGATTACTGATCATAGTGATCCTGGCTAGTATAAGGCCAAGGAAATGCATAAATGTATGATAGTAAAGAAAGAAAGACAAGAGGAAACTAATAATTACCCGGATATACTAGAAAATAAGCATCACGGTTTTTGAGTTTTGACCCAAAGAAAGCAACACAAATATATCCTGGACTTCTCCATTCCCTTGCCTAGATATCAAGTTCATTTTCTGTTTGTACTAAATAAGAAAATAGTCATTCCTAACAATGGTTTGCTATTTTGACAGACTAGGAAAAGGGTATTGATCAACGCATTTACTGTCCGTGCATTACGTGATACCTTCCCCCCTGCTCGAGCAGCTGGTACATTGCCCTGTAGAGTTGTGCTGTTTCACTGCTTATAATTCTATATCCTACTAATTATTGACAAGCAAGTAAGGCTTCACCATTTGTCTGGCAGGCATCATGGCGCTAAGTGTCACTAGTTCATACTATGAAATGACAGAGATTGCAACTCGTATTCTGCCTAACGTTGTTGTCCTCACATTTGATCCAGATAGGTATAACATACAGCATTTAGCTCTATCAGTCTCTACTTTCTTATTGTTGCTTGTTATAACAAGCAATTAAAGGCTCAGCGACCTGTTAGTTTGATGGAATAGATTATTGTCTCACTAACCACTATTAGTTTATATCCAAGTAAAATTCAAATGGTCGGTACCCTCTCCAACATGGATCATAGCACCATTGCTCAATGTCTTGCATATGCTAATAGCTAATCAGTCTCATTTGACTTTTTTTTTCTTAGAAGCAAGCTTTGCTTATTAACTTTCTGGCCTAACTGTCATTGCACGATTCATTAGCATATGGTTTCCAGAACTAAGACATCTTTGTGCATTAGATGCACCCATGCACAATTGATCGAAAAAATGTCCTGTATGGATATATTATAAAAGTTGATATGGATTGAAATATGGAGTTTAATAGCCAAGATAGTTAAAACTAACATGGGAAATTTGTTGCATTTACAATACTACTACTTTCTTTTTTAAGTTATAACTGTACCTTTATGCATCTTATTTTGGTCTTTGAACTAAGACATCCAATGGTTTTGTAGTGATGTGAGGACCAAGGCTTTCCAGGCTACTGATCAATTCTTGCAAATAGCAAAACAACATCATGAAAAGGTATGCACATCTAGTCATACAGTTCATTTGCTTATAATATATCCACTATTCTGGACCGTTTGTTGCACTACTGGTCTGCCCTAGATGGCATGCTAACACAATGCCTGTGTGTTGTGAGCACAATATGTTGGCAGATAACTTACTGTCACTGTAAAATATTATATCTTTTCTTTTTCATTTTCTTTTGCCACTTCTAGAAATGCCATTACTTTTATCCGGTTGTCATTTCTCCACTCATCCATCACTCCATCAGGCCCCGTATCAGTTTTTCTGCCCAGACGACTTCCAATAGTTTTGGCTGTTAGAATAATGTCAAAAGTTTGAAAAAAACACCTCTGGTGGCACAGAGCTATATCCCACACCCTTTTGCAACACTAGTCTAATTACTTCAATCTGTGTGCATATATTTTTCATGGCTTTGGCACTGTACTCTTGTTGCATATTAGGCTAAAATTTATTGACATAGCTTCATTGCATAAGGCTCTCTTCTGCATTGTTGCTGGTATAATACATCCTTACACTTATTGTAGCTTACTATGGGAGACAATAGCGCAGCTGAAGCTACTGGTCTCCAGTTAAAGCCTGGAAATGCTGGTTTACTTGGGTATGTTGCCTATGTTCCAATCGTTATTGCTTGTTTCACTGCTTGATATTGGAGCCTCAGCGATTTGCTATTTTCTATCTTACATGTCAATAGAAATAAATATTTCTTTAAGTTGGTTATCTTGATTTTGATCCAATCGTTTTTCTAATTACTATTTGAAAACTGGAACAAGTGTAGTGAAGTTTCTCATCCTATCACTAATACATTTGGCTGCCTCATATACGACGTGCATATACGTGGCCAGCCTTATATAATAAATGGCTTGGTACCCTCTCTAATATTGATAATATGGAATAAACAGGAAGCTCCTCTAAGCACATCCCTTTCTGCATCATAGATTTGTATGTTTAGGTCACAGTACCTTTTATGCTTCTCTCTTGGGGGTATTTCTACTATCTTCCATCCTTCTGTCTTACACATGCTGATGCTTTATAGATATTTATGCTACCTTCCTTTTTTTATGACTGTTTTCCATAATGTCTAGTCTTAAGTTCTGATGCTTCATTTACAAGCAAATAGAATCCGTTATATATGATCCCGAGGTCCATGGTTGTCACCGGCATGGTTCTTGTTGAACACCAAGTTTTGGGGGGCCAATATGTCAATATTCTGTGCTGTGCTGTGGGATCCCATTTGTTTGGCTCTGTAATGCAGGTTGTTCTCTAGTCAGTATATACAAAAGAAGAAAAGAAAATTTTAGGTAAATTCGTTTCTAGTTAGCCATCAGCCAAAGGAAGCCTTAATTTGTCTACATATATGGAAGTTATCTTATGCTTGTGCAGTTTATTATGGTCCTGTATGCAATTGAATTACTTATTAGAAACACATCCATGTACAGGTGGGCTATGAGTTCTCTTACTCAGAAGGGAAAAGGTTCTGACCATGGTCCAGTTTCTAGTGCAAATGTTAGTAACTCTCAAATTTCAGCATCCTCCAGTGTCACATCAGGTATTAGACTTTTTGTCAATTTGCTCTAATCATGAGTGTTAAGCTCAGTTTTCGTCACTTGCGTACAAGATAGGGATCTAGCATATAAATGGGCTATAAATGAAGAGGAAAAATGCAAATATCTTTAAAGAGGATTAACAAAGTATAGGATGTGTTACAGTGGAATGTGAGCTCTTATCATTTGTCAATTCTATTGTCACAGATAATCAATCTTCCACAGTAGCATATGCACCATCCACTTCTAGCTCTCTTGATCAAACTGCGCCAGCATCAGCAAGGTCCTCCGTGGATGGGTGGGGTGAGATTGAGAACGATAATACTCAGGAAGAGAATGGTAGTGATAAAGAAGGATGGGATGATGTAGATCCGTTTGACGATAAGCCTCCATCATCTCTTCTCTCTAACATACAGGCTGCTCAGAAACGTCCTGTGGTGCAACCAAAAAAACCAGGTAGATTTTGTTTTTGTTACTTTATCTGTTGTCTCACATAAAGCTTCTAGACATATGTGCTAAAAGAGCGAAAATAATGCCATTACTTTCTTTTATTTATTCAAATTTGCCAACTGTAGTATCAAATTCGTCAAGATTAAATCAACCAAAGGCGCCCAAACCAGAAGAGGATCCTCTGTGGGGTCCTATAGCTGCTCCAGCACCCAAGAATGCATCAAAGTCTTCAGACATCAAACCTTCAACGTCGCACAATGATGACGATGACCTCTGGGGTTCGATAGCTGCACCTCCACCGAAATCAGCTGGGAAGCCCTTGAAGCCAACAGCAACAGCAAACAGTGACGATTTATGGGGTGCCATCGCTGCACCCCCACCATCAACAAAAGCTAGACCTCTAGCTTCATCGGGTAGGGGTCGAGGAACAAAGCCAGCACAGCCAAAGCTTGGAGCACAAAGGATAGGCAGGACGTCTTCAACTGGTATGTGAAGCGCCATCATATAAGTGTTGTACAAGGATGAAATTTTCTTTTCTTTTTTTCTTTCGCTTTCTGTCGAGAAGATTCCCATTTTGTATACTAGCCCAATCATTTATATGGACATGATTTTGCCCAATGTATTATTTCACAATTGTGTATTACGCTAGCTTCAGGAGATATGTACATCACATGAGTGACCTTCAATTGTTTCATCAATATATTGGTTTTGCCTCTTGTTCTATCTCCAGTTCTCTATCCCAGTTGTGTTGGGGCCTTGGGGGTGGAACAGATAAAGCAGGCTCTACAGTTCTCTCTGTTAATGAATTACGGAACTTCTTTAAGATCATTCTTTATCAAATGTTTATTATGCTATCGGCAGCCATGTCCATCCTGCACAAAGAACCTGACAACACTTAGCTAACGACACACGACTAAACGAGAGCATTGTTAGATCAGTGGGCGTGTAAAAATTGCAAAATTTCAGGCCTTTGTTTTGATGTTTTTTTTTATCTCTACCGATCGGAATTGTTCCATCGGCTTGCACTTCCAGCCTAAACTCCGGTTCTGAGTTACAATTCGCCGAAGGTCTTCCGGGAGATCGGACGGCACGGTTCGACGGCTTCTCTGTCTTGCTGTTCGACGGCTTCTCTCCGTCTTGCCGGTAGCCAACATCAAGTTCCACGGCAGATCTCAACCAGCTTGAATTCCCATTTGTGTTTCCTTTACCAGGCACACCAAATTCTTCACCAGTAGTCTCTGCAGGAGCAAGCTCCATCCTCGAAGCGATGGAACCGGCTCGCGTCCCTGACGAGAAACGCCCTGTTTGTCAACGCCGAAACGGTCTTCAGAAACGAGTGGCAGTCCCCGCAAACCCGCAGGTTCTTGATCACCACGATCTCACTTCCCGCCTCGGTGTTCAGCAACCCAAACGCCACCGCCAGCTTCTCGCTGTGGAACCCGAACAATGGCATGGCCGCCTCCGCCTCCTCCTCAGCGCACTCCTCTGCCACATCATCGCCGCCGTCGCCACCCGTCTTCTCCTTCACCATCCGCTCCAGTTTGACCACGAGCTCGTAGATCCTCTTCGCCTGCGGGTGCGAGTGGTCGTCGGCCATGAACAGGTGAACCTTCCCCTTGTGCTCGACGTAGCTACACCCGGGCTCCTTCCTGAGCCCGCGCTGCCTCATCATCGCCCGCACCTTCGCCACGCCGTCGAGCTGCCCGGCGTCGGCGTAGATGTTCGCCATGAGCACGTAGTACCCCACGTTGGTCGGCTCGAGGCTTACGACGCGCTCGAAGGCTTCTTCTCCCATCTCCACGTTCTTGTGTATCTTGCAGGCTCCAAGCAGCGCGCCCCAGACCGCGCCGTCGGCCGCCATGGGCATCGACGCGATGAGCTCCCGTGCTTCGTCGAGACGGCCGGCTCGTCCGAGGAGGTCCACCATGCAGGTGTAGTGTTCCAATCCAGGCCGCAGGCAGTAATCGCGCTCCATTGTTGAGAAGTACTTGCGCCCTTCGTCGTACATGCCAGCGTGGCTGCACGCCGACAGAAGGCCGACCATGGCCACGTTGTCCGGCGCGGTTGCTTCCGACACCATCAACTCGAAGAGGTCGACGGCGATGTCGCCCTGTCCGTGCATGCCGTACCCGATGATCAGCGCCGTCCACGAGACGATGCTCCGCTCGGGCATTTCGTCGAACAGCTCCTGCGCCTGGGGCAAGCTGCCGCAGCGCGCGTGGAAGTTGATGAGCGCGTTGCAGAGCGGCAGGTTTTCGCGGAAGCCCGGGATTCTCTCCCGCACGTACAGCTCGACGTCAAGGCCAACACGGCGCGCGCCGGTGTGCGCGCAGGAGGAGAGGACGCCGACGAGCGTCACGGCGTCCGGTTCCACCCCGCCGCCTTCCGGGCCACGCATGCGCCGGTACAGCTCGAGGGCCTCCACGGCCAGGCCGTTCTGCGCGTGGGCGGAGATCACCGCGTTCCACGACACGAGGTCGCGGGAGGCCCGCGGCATCTCCTCAAAAACCTCGCGGGCAAGGGCGGCGCCGCCGCGCGCGTAGACAGACACGAGGCAGTTGGCCACGGAAGTGTTCACGGCGAGTCCGGATCGCGCCGCGAGGGCGTGGAGCTGCGGCACGACGCCCAGAGGAGCAACGGGGACGAGCGTCAGCAGCGTGACGGCGTCGAAGCGGACGCCGGCCACGCGCATGCGGCGGAAGAGGGAGAAGCAGCCGACGGCGGGGAGCCCGTGGAGCGCGCACCCGGAGATGAGGGAGTTGAAGGCGGTGCGTGCCGTGGCGGGCGCCGTGGACGCAAGGGGCAATTCGTCGAGGAGCTGGTGGGCGAGCGGGAGGAGGCGGAGGCGCGAGTAGGAGGAGAGCAGCGCGGAGAGGAGGTAGGCGTCGGAGGACGGAAGCAGGCCGCGCTTGGCCGCGAGCGCGTGTATCTGGGCGACGCCCGAGGCGAGATACAGCTTGGTGCAGGAGATCACCGCCGCCGGGAGCGCTAGGGCGTGCGGCGGCGGCGAGGGGTCGCCGTGGCGGAGGAGGGACAGGGCCTCCCTGTGCCGGCCGAGGCGCGTCAGGGTGCGCACCCGCGCGCTCCATGGCTCCGGGAAGTCGGCGCCGCCAGCGACGGCGGCGGCGGAGGCTGGTGCGGAGGGAAGGCTCGGTGGCCATGGGTCCGCGACCTTTGGCATTGGCAGGCGCGCTTGCGTTGGCCCAACTAAAATGGGGAATAAGTCTATCGTTTTCCCCTCATATCTTGCCCTGGGTCGAATTGCACCGCAACCCCGTTCAGGCCCAACTACGACGGACCGAACTTTCTCCAAATTCCGGCCCATTTGGCAGAAAATGACACCCCATCTAATTGATTGTTCTGAATAGAAGATAGATTATGTGATTTTGTGGGGATGTTCGAGTATAAATGAATGAATAGTTAACTTTTTTTTAAAAAAAAAAGTAACTTAGGAGCTTGGGAAGCATGCTCGTGATAACCTATAATACGTAGTAAAGGATGAAATGCCACACTTTTTACGAGCACAAAAAATTGGCATGTTAATACCATGCAATTGTATGAATCACACTCACGCACAAAAGAATGAAGAATCGTTTACATTTTTTTTACGGTGTAAATCACAATCTCATCTTGTAAAAAAAAAAAATAATTCGAAGGAATGCTCCGCTCAGTGTTGCTCTCCGTACCGCCGGCTCCGGAAAACCGAGCTCACCGTGCTGTACCCGAGCATGCGGTGGAGCGGCCCTTCGGCCGGGGACGCTGGCCATCGCTGGTCGCCGCTCAGGTTGCTCCTCGCGAGCGAGTACTCCTCCGCCGCGTCGTCGTCTTCCAGGCCGCGAACGGCGGGCTGCGGCGCGGAGAATATCTTCTTGGGCCGGTCCGTCGAGCCGCTCGCCGCCGCCGCCGCCGGCAGCTTGATGGACAGCGTCTCCCCGCAAGCGCCGCACTCCAGCCTGGCCGCCCTGTCCACCGACACGTCGGCCGGCAGCTGCAATATCTCGGAACACTTGTCGCAGACGACGAACGGCGTGCCGCCCAGCACCGCGCGGCAGTGGTGCTTCCGCCGCGCCCTGGTCCGGTCGCTGCCCGGCCGGCTGCTCGACGCCGACGAGGACGACGAGGTGCTCCTGTCCCGGCGCAGGCCGTCCCGGGGCAGCGCCTGCACGAGCTGCGACTCGAGGCGGCGCATGAGGCGGGAGTTGCGCCGCGTGACTGCTGCGTACGCCCCGGCGCCGCCGACGCCGGCGTCGTTGCAGGACGCGCTCTTGGGAGGCATGCCGGTTTGTTGCAGGTGCGCCTCGACGCCGTACGGCTGCTCGACGGCGGCGATGACCCTCCGGAGGTTGTCCAGCGCCTGCAACAGGTCCCTCTGGAACGCCGGGTCTGTCAGCGGCGACCTCGCCGCGCCGGACGATTCGTACACCGACGACGACCCCATCGACGACGACGACGCGCCGGACGGTTGGTATCCCGACGACCCCATCGACGACGCCTCCAGTTCTTGGGAGCTCAGCGGCGACGCCCGGCAGCGGTAGCTCGCAGCAGATGTCGGCATGTCGTTGTCTGAACCATAGCTCGATCCATCATCCCTGAGCGCACCCATCTCGCCACTCATCGGCCGCCTGGTTCTCCGCGACGTCGGCCGGAGTTCGCCGACGCGGCTGTGCATCGGCGAGCCACCTCTCTCGTCGCCCAATTGCTCGCCGCCGCTTCTTGGACCAGTCCTGACCGAATTGAACGCCATCTCCCGGCTGCCCCGATCGAATCCTGCGTAGGGAGCCGAACTGGTCCGCACCGGAGGCTGCTCGCCGCTGCCGATGCCGTGCACGACCGAGGACGTGCGGCTCAGCGTCTCCGGCTCGTCGGAGAACACGGACGCGGTGTCGGCGGAGAGGATCTCGAGCTGGGAGAGCGCGTACTCGGCGTCGTCCGTCGGTTCCGGGTTCTTGCCTGCTCAAGCCAACGATCGAACACCTCGTCAGGTACTCAGGAACACACCCACGCCGGCAATGGCCGACGCTGGCGGCGACGCATTGCGCGCCGGGAAGAATCGTGCGGCGTACGTACCTCGGATGGGCGTGCGGCACTTGCTGCAGTAGTAGATGACGGCGTTGGGGTCCTGGTAGATCATGGCGCGGCAGTAGGGGCACCGCCCGAACCGCCTCTTCACCTGCTCGCTCTCCATGATCGCCGCCGACGTCGCCGATGCTACGACGCCGTCGACGCGCCCGCGCCCGCGCCCACGCTTACCTGCAAGACGAAAGCTTCAAGCTTTGTCATCCATGAATTTATTATACTCCCCTTGTTTCTTCTGCGTTCTACGAATCGCCGTGCTGTGTTCCATGTTCGATTGGTGAATCTTCTGTACTTATCGAACTCATTCGCATCTAGAATTCAAGATGATTATCTCCTAATCTACTCCCTAACCTACATTCCTACCTAACTACTTCAAGAACAGGGGCAAGAACTCCTAGGCAACAATAGCAAGAACCGAGTCATACGAGACCGCAAGAATGAACAGATTAACTTACCTAGATCAGAGCCAAAACCTTCAGAGCTCTCCCAAATTCTTCACCTTTTCATCAGCACGATCACACGAATTCCCCAAACCCAGCTCTTCTGAAACGTGAAGCAACAGGCGAAAGCGAGCGAGGCGATCGATCCGTGGAAGAAGAACAAAAGCAGAAAAAGTCTCTTCCTTTCTGGAGACAGCAAGGAGCCAAGGAAGCAAATACGATCACCAGCCGAAGAAAAAAAAATATTAGTAGGCGGAAGACGTGAGCCGAGCCGAGCTGAGCACACATACACACCACTTTTTCAGAATCATTTGGTGATTATAATAGAATCGGCGAAATCAACGAGTCGGGGGTGTGCTCGGATTGCTGCTTCCAAACCGCCGTTGACGCGAGAGAAAAAAAAAGATACTACGAGAGTAGCAGCGGTTGCACGAGCATTGGAAGCCAAAGAGGAGGAGACGAGACCCAGTCCTGCACTGTGCCACCGTTCCTCTGTTTTTTTTTCTCGGGATGTCACTTCGCCTGAGACGCTGTCACAGTTACTTCAGCAAATTCGATTGCTCTCTCTGTGCTTAGACGATAATTTCTACGCGGTTGGATTCAGGTTGTTCTAGAAGCTTCCAATCTTCACCTGTGGCTGGCCTTTTTTATAAAGTCCGCACAGTAATATTTCTACTGGATGAACCATGAATGCACTTGCATGTGGTGAGATGCGCGTGCCACTGGCAAAAAACAAAGTTTAGGAATCAGAAGCTGAGACGTCTCCATCCGAGCAAGAGCAATGCCGAGTGTTCACTCGGGCCGTTGACGTTGAGGGGGATGCAGGTCGGCGTCGGGGTTTAACCAGCCAGAGCCTGAGACCGCGTCGCGCAAGCAAAGCAAGCGTCCCTGCTTGTTCCATACGCGCTACGCGGTCCCCATGGTTTGGACGTTTTCGCTGCTCTTTTCTTGTAGGAGAACGCATGGGAAGCGTTCAAACATCGTCGAAATTCGAAAGTCCAGAAGAGGGTGTTTGGATTCGGTACGTGAGAATGCAGATGTGGAACTGTACCCACGGGGGATCGAAAGGTCTTTGCTCGTGTGGCGTGTCAACTGCCTCGAGGTCAACTCGTGCTCGAGCTCGACTTTTTTTTTGTTGTTGTTGCATTGTCTAGTTGGCTCGTCCATTTCGGCTGTTTGTGTTTCTGCTCATGAGTAATGGCGCTGCTGAGTGAGTGAGTAGGACCGGGCAGATCATGCGTAATTTTTGCTAACAAGAAAAAGGATGATACATGGAAGAGGGAGATTATCTTCTCAGGGGCCAAAAAAAGGGAGGCTATATCTTTACTGAAAGAAAAGGAGAAAGCAAAAAAACCAAAAAAAGGTGGCCCATGCAGGTCTCGAACCTGCGACCTTCGCGTTATTAGCACGACGCTCTAACCAGCTGAGCTAATAGGCCAGTTGGTTAACGAAATGAAATTTACTATTAATTATTTGTCCTGATGAATGATAGCCTGAGTTATAGTTGGCCATATGGCCCGAGGCCCGACGGCCTGGCCCACGGCACGGGATTTTGGCCCGGCCCAAGCACAGCACGGCCCGACAGTTGGGCCGTTGCCTTGGCACGGTGGGCCAGCCCGGTACGGCACGGACCACGATCGGCACAATGGGCCGGCCCGGCACGGCACGGCCCAACGGTAGGCACGACCGCGGCCCGATCCAACGGTCGGTCGCACGGGCCGCCGGCCTGCTCGGCCGAAGGCCCCGCACCCGCATATATAAACGACCACGCAGCCACATCCCGCATCCTCTCGACCTCTCCAGATCCAGTCGGCAGTCGGTCTCGGTCCTCTCTCTGTCTCTCAACCCTAACCCTAGACCACATCCGCCGCCGCCGCCACAGCCCATAGCCACCGCCCACCGGCCATCGCCCATCGATTCGCCTCGACGGCTCCACCCTCCACGCCTCCACCGCTGCACGCCTGCACTCCACGCCTCGAGTGCTCCTCGCCGGACGAGGGCCATCGCCCACCGGCGTCCTCCCGCTGGGGAAATGAGGGCCTCTGCCTTCTTGAGTCCGGTCTTCTCATAGATCTGTGAGCTCTTCGTCTTCAACGGCAACTTCGGTGCTCCGGCTGCGCAGGTACAAACTCAAACCCTAACTTCGGTCTATCTCTTTTCTTCATCCGAGCCCTAACGTTGAGTGTGCTTGCAGGTCTGTTAACGACAGATTTTCGTAATCTACTTGGAGAGGAAAGAGAAAACCGATGCAGAGAGGAAGGGTTAAGATTGGAGTCGGACCAAATCTTGTATCGGACTCGTCAAGCGTATCGGACTGAAAGCTGTGTTAGCAGAAAAGGTATATCGGCCGATACGGATTCAACGTGGTTGTTGGCCGACAGAGATAGAGTGTTGATAGAGTTAGCATGGGCTTGGTTTGGGCTCAGGATAAGCTTCAAAGAGGTTGCCAAATAGATATAAGGCTCGGTTTTAGGCAATTGTATCTTGTAAATCAAGTAGGTTTAGATCTAATCTATGGCAAGAGTCTGCCGCAAAGACTTGTTTGTTAAGTTATAGATAAGATCATGTCCTATCTGAACAATGTTGTAATCTCGGGTATAAATATCCCGGTAGTTTGTACATAGAAACTCTCTCACAAGACAATACACAATCCTGTTCAACTTATTTTCGACGCATCGCCAACCCTCGCAAGAGGTTAATTTCGACGAGTTTTTGCTTCCCCAGAGCAGAGGTAAGAACTCGTGCCCGACGATCTACATCGTCGGGGCTAACGTGTCGCTTTAGGCACGTTAAGCCTCGATGATGTGATCGTCGTTTATCATGCTTTGGATGATTTTCGTAAGTGTATTAATTATACTTCGCTAGCGATCTACTCGTTTTAGGGTTCATTGCCAACGGTAGTTTAATTATTATGCTTAATTAAATCTTTCAATGCATCTACCATCCCCAAAAGCGATCGACGACTTGATTTTCTTTGTGTTAAATCTCAATTCACACTTCGAGTTGCCATCGACCTTAGTCCTGTTTTAAGATCTAACCCAAAGCCTGTTTTTGATTGTAATTAAGGATAGTGCCGGGGTTTCAGTCGGTCTTATCTAATACATGTAATCACCATAATGTTTTTATATGTATTTGCCACTTGTATGAGTAGATTGATAAATATAAATGTGTTTATCATAGGTTACTCTTTAGGGTTTGCCTGTGATCGATATATTTATATAAGCCGATTGGTTCATACAAGTTTGCATTAGAGTATTAGCTAGTGTATTTATCTCTTTTATCCTTTATCGGCCGATGTTGTTAATTGACATTAACATGTTGATGAAGGCCGATGAGATTAGATCTATATTTTGATCTTATTTTATCACAGTTACAAGTAAGCCGATATAGCTTTGCCCTATCGGCTAGGTCATGACAATGCGACATCGGCCTATCGGCTGATCGGCCATTGTTTACTAACATGGTTTGCTTGTTTATCTTGTTGATTGCAGATCAAATCAACTGGCACGCTCTACACGCACCTAGGCAAGCCTTTGGACCTGCACTGGAGCTAAGCAGATCTCCTAGGCCGCCGTGGAAACGTAGAACCCGTTTGGTTGCGAGGCGGGTCTAAATTCTACGCCAACAAGGTCGCAAGCCCGTTGCTGAGCGGCAGCCGCCGTTGAGGAACCGGAGTGCCCACGATGGACGACGATCCTACCTCCGTCAACTACGAGTTGAGGACAATGGGGATGTGCGGTGATGGTGCCGATAACTTGGAGGAGGGACGTGTGGAGGTGTTCGGCAACACTTCCTCCAGTCCGACCGATGTCCATGGCAACGACGACCTGCAGTCGCAGCCGGAGCCGGTGACGACGGTGCTCCTGGAGCCGATGGCAGTGGGACACCGTCGTCCGGCTTTAGCTCCAGCAACAAGAGGAGCAAATCTTCTCAGATATGGTCTGACTTTGAGGAACTTTTTGAAGAACGCAATGGATCACAGGTTCGAGTCTCTGCTAAATGCAATTACTGCCATAAAACTTTGAGTGCTTGTTCTTCTGGTGGTACTGGACATTTGCTTAGGCATATTAGTTCATGCAAACCTAGAAGGCTTGGGTCTAATGTCATGTCTCAGTCCATGCTTAGGTTTAATGCAGATGGTTCTGTTACTCCATGGGAATATAGTCCTGATGTTGCTAGAGTACAATTGTGTAGGTTGATTGCTAGAGAGGATCTTCCAATTTATTTTGGTCAATCTGCTACTTTTGTGGACTATATTAAGCTAGCTCATAACCCTAGGTTTGTTCCTGTCTCTAGGCAAACTACCACAAGAGATCTTTATAAGTACTTTAAGGATCATCGTTCTTTTCTTGTTGAGTGTTTAAAATCTGTTAGCTCTGTTGCTTTGACATCTGATATATGGTCTGATAATGCTAAGGAAGATTATTTGAGTGTTGTAGCTCATTATGTTAATTCTGATTTGCAATTAGAGAAGAGGGTTTTGGCTCTTAGACTCATTGATGTGTCACACAGTGGTACTAATATTGCTGAACGTGTGCTTGCTGTTGCTGAGGATTATGGTATAACTGATAAGATTTTCTCTATTATATTAGATAATGCCTCTGCTAACACTAAAGCAATGGAGACCCTTACTCCTGCTTTGTCTGATTATGTTGGTGATTTATTTTTGCATCAACGTTGTGCATGTCATATCATCAATTTAATTGTTAAGGCTGGACTTGAGAGGTTCAAGCCCATGCTTAATGCTTTTAGATATGCTATTTCATTCATTAATGCATCTAATCAGCGCATTGCTGCATACAAAAACTTCTGCATTGCTAAGGGTATTCGTCCTCGTAAGTTTGGTTTGGACATGGATGTTAGATGGAATGCAACATATCTAATGCTTAAGCATCTCATACCACATAGGGAAGATTTTTCAGTGTTTATCACTACACATCATCCTTTAGTTAATGGCTAGCCATTACTCACAGACAGACATTGGACATGTGCTGAAACAGTTTTATTATTCCTTGAACAATTTTATGACTCAACTGTTGTTCTGTCTGGTGTTTATTATCCAACATCTCCACTAATTATGCATCACATTCTTGAGGTTGCTGGACATCTACACACTTATGAGAATGATGTTAACCTTGCACATGTTGTTGTCCCCATGAAAGATAAGTTCATGGCCTACTGGTCTGATATTCCAATTCTTTATTCATTTGCTTTTATCTTGGATCCTAAGGCCAAGATCAGGGGATTTAGTAAAGTGTTTCAGATTATGTCTCAACTCATTGGTAATGATTACTCTGTTTATTTAACTACTGTTAGGGCTGCATTGTCTGATTTTTTTTGCTAAGTATGAAAATAAGTTTGGTGCTGTGAGATTGGAAAGGGCCAAAATTTCAGGCCCTTCCATTGGTAAGAAAAAGTGTGCTTGGGAAAGGATATTTGGTGCTTCTGCTGGTGCTAATCCTGGTGCTGGGCTTGGTGCTGGTGCCAGTTCATATGCTAGATTTGGTGCTTCTGCTAGTCCAGGTGCTGGGCTAGGTGCTGGTGCCAGTCAAGGTGCTGGGTTTAGTGCTGGTCCATTATCTAGGATGACATCTGCTACTGCTTTGCTTCAGGCAGCTTCTTCAGCTGCTAATCTCAATGCTTCTGAACTGTCTGCATATCTTGACAGTGATACTGTCATTCTATATGATGATGACTTTAATATCCTTAATTGGTGGCAACAACACAAACTCACTTATCTTGTTCTTTCCATCTTAGCTAGAGATGTTTTGACCGTTCCTGTATCTACTATATCATCCGAGTCTGCTTTTAGCCTAACTGGCAGGATCATCGAGGAGCGTCAGCGGCGTCTAGATCCTGGGATGGTGGAACTGCTGGCAGTGACCAAGGATTGGGAGCTAGCAGATGCAAAGGCTCAACATACCACTGATAATCTGGAGCTTCAAAATGCTTTTGACAACTTGTATCTCGATGTTGATGATGTAAACACTGGAACTATATGAACTGTTAAGACTATGAACATTTTAAAACTGTGGGCTGTACTCATTTACTTTCTAGGGTTTTCTCATGAGGTATGAGTTTTTACCTAGAAAGGTTTTTAATGAGGCAGCCATTGCACTAAGCAGCTGACTGAATGTGACTGAACTTTCTAGGGTTTTCAGATTGTGACTGAATGTAGCTGAATGTGACTGAACTTGAATTGTTGAAGTGTTCAAATCTGTTGATTGTGAAGTTGTGATTGTGAATTGTGAATTGAATTGTGTAGTTATACTTGAACTGGGAAGTGTTCAAATATGTAGTTGTAATTGGAATGTGAATTGTGAATTGCGAATTGTGAAGTTTGAATGTGATTGTGAAGTGTTCAAATCTGAAATTTGAATGTTGAAATTTGTATTTGTTGTGAAAAAATGAACTGTTCTGCTGGTTATTTGCAAATCGTGCCTGGGCCGGCACGGGCACACTGGGTTGGTCGTGCTTTCGGGCCGGCACGACACAACCCGTGCCTTATTGGGCCGTGCTTGGGCCATAGGTTCAGCTTCTGGGCTGGCCTGGCACGGCACGAAAAGCATGTTGGGCCGGCACGGCCATTTGACCATCTATAGCCTGAGTCATTGGCTGACAAGGGCAGCAACGCGGTGATATTGATGCTCACGTCGTCGCGACTAGCTGGGGCCCGAATCGACGGTCCGCAGCGCGTCCCGGTCAGGACCGAGCACGCTTGGTAAACCGTGGCCGCAAAAAACGTGCATCGGAGGGGGTAAAAACGAAATTACCTTTGATCAAGTCACACTCTGTTTTCTCTGTAAACGTTTGCACCAACGAGCACCCGTGCAGATATCTTCCTCACACGAGTAAACATTACATCCTCCAGGACCTCCAGTCCTCCAGTATGCGAGTACCGAGGAACCCCAGTCCCGAGCTACGAGAAACGCACGAGTAGGCGCTATTTTGGTACATAATAGTAACAACATCAGCACCATACCATAGTTATCACGGCAAGCATATGTTATCTCATTATCGACGGGCAATGATCATATGTTGATGTTGGGGCTACGAGACACGATGCTACATGGATCTGACACACACGACTGGCAGCAACAAATCGGAGGAAATAATGGCCCATAAACAGTTTCTTGGGACAATTACCACGACTGTCTGCATTTAAGCAGCAGGTTTGAATTCAGGACTTATGGGTTTCATCATCCCATGGCATACTTCTGGGTCCAGCTGCGGGCTGTCGTCTCATACTTAGGACGGTCCGTCTTGTACATGTGGGCAATCTCAGGGACAAGAGGGTCGTCCGGGTTGGGGTCAGTGAGCAGCGAGCAGATTGAAAGCAACACCTGGTACATACAACCCAAATGTAAGATAGCACCACACATATGCAGTTACCGAATAAGCATTGAAATGTAATTCTGTTCAAACTTCAAACTGAAGGTGTTCAACTACCTTACTTTGTGATAGATATGAATAATGTGCTAAACAGAACCTCACTATTTCTTGACATGTTTTACAGTTTTTAGGGAAACTTCAAAGAGTTTTAGACCGAACAGAGGCTTCACTTAACATTCTGCCAATCCCCCATTACCACAATGAAACAAACAAGACCATTTGAATGTTATTATTGTCCTCTGGTATCATACTATGCACACAGTACAATAGTAATTTAGAACCCTATAAAATAAATATTTTTACAGAAGGCATAATTTAGTACCAAGTGGAAAAAAATAACAGCTCCAACTTTTGGAAACATAGATCAAAGAGTAGCAGTTGAAACCATATGAGATGAACCAATGAAATAATAAGAGTCATGAAGAAGATTAATGTGTTACCAGGCATTTATGTTATTCATTTACTATGTTACACATCATAAAAGAAAACCAGTGAAGTTTCATAAAAGCACCTTAGATATTGTCAAAGCAGGGCTCCATTGCTCCTTAAGAATGTCAAGGCATATGCTTCCATTGCTATTGATGTTTGGATGGAAGACCTTTGTCTTAAAAGATACCTGAAAAAAGGACACAACTTAATGCGTAACAGCAGAAATAAAGAATAATATACATAAAAGAATCCATCACAAGGTAGACTCAAAAGTGAACAAGTTTATTTTTCCTTTTTTTCTTTTGGAAATCAGGCAATTTTCATTACCTGGCTTTGAAAGAAAGCCCAAAACAGGAACATAGTCTAGTACATGAAAGGAAAAGAACTACAATGACTCTACTCAGACCAAACATGAGGAAAACAAAGCTGCAAGCTGGGGAATCCAGTTTATAGAGCTAAAGAAAGATTTACTACCACCGAAGATCATTTATGATACTGAGTGAAGTAATCAGTAACAGGACAGTGAATTTAAGACAATTGCCCCTTAAGATATTACAATAGAAGTAGTAGTGTTGCATCCATGAGATGGGGAGAGGGCAGGCGACAATAAAAACATGATTCATCTTCAATAAAAGTGGCAAACGTTGGAAAATTTTGCCCCAGAATAAGACTCACTGCTAACCTTTGGAGGCTTGAAGGGGTAGTCCGGGGGGAAATGAATATTCACTAAGAAAACTCCACCAGCATAGGGGCTATCTGGAGGACCCATAATGGTCGCCTGCCAATGGAACATATCCTCACCAGCAGGACCTAAATTTATAAAAACCCATAGCTCATCAACGCCAGAGCTTGTACAGGCAAAAGGGCAAAAAGGTAGGCAAGACCAAACTGACCAGAATAGTTCATTGCTTACATAAGAACAGATGATCAATTGCAGTGGTTAATTGTTGTCGATAATTCATTAAGATTTTCAGTATAAAATGTAAGCACATCATGATGCTCTGTTCTAGATCCCTTCATTGGAAATTACAAACATAACAACTGCCTAACCAACAACACAAAGGCATGAGACAGCAACTGACAAGATTATGCATTCTCTTGTAAGAGCACTGGATAAAATTCTATACATCCAGAACACTGATAGCTCAATTTCGGTGTGAATCAAACAACATGAAATACAATACAATAAATTAATCAAGATTAATTTATGGACAACCACACCATTGGATGAGTTCGCAATATTTCCAATAATAAGGATACCCATTTTAAACAGCCTGTACAATTCCATCAGACATGAAAACGGGGATTACTACCAACAGAGTGCAGATTATCATATCAACGGACAAGTTCACAGTGTCTACCAGCCATAGTTCCACTGATAAATCTTGCGCATACCTGCACTGCATGATGTTGGAGGATCTTTCTGCAGGTCCTTTAGTTCCTTGAGGATCCGCTTCGATGCCATGATATGCCCCTGCTTAAAATGAATTAGCATACTTATGAGAATGAATTATATATTGTTAGTTCTACAGTTTTAAACATGTTTTGATCCATGCTTACATAATATTGAATCAAATATAAGTAGATGAAAAGCAAAGCAGGGGACTTCAGATCAACACATGCAACTATCATGTCATAAGATCACAAAATAATGCAAACCACTATACCAGCAAACACGCCGTTTATCACATATTAACACGGTTATCAAATTCTTCATAAATTTGCATTGCCCCCAAACGCGTGACATTATCTGCTAGGAACCAGATAGGTGCTACTGCGGCTAATCCACATCAGCAACTGAGGCATATCCGAGATCAATCAATCACAACGTTTCAACGAATCCATCGGTCAGCGCAGTCTAAATAAGCGAAACAAGTAGCATCTCCCATCTACATCCGAATCCGAACAGTTCCAACTAGGACGCGCACAAGCCGGTCAAATTCACACCACATGACAGATCGACACGGCCGATCAAATGGATCGAACAAACAGGCACAAAAAATTCGACCAAAAACAAAGCAAAATCCGCCGGAGTGAGAACCGTCGGATCTACCCAACCAAACGCGGCCACGGAGAGGNGGAATCACGCAGAGGTCGCGGGCGGATCCAGATCGGGATGGAACGGGGACTTACTCGCACCGATCTGGTCGAATCGAGGGGTGGATTGCTGCGGCGGAGAAGAGCAAAGAGGAGGGGGAAAGGGAGGCGAGGGGATCGGGGAGGAGGTGAGGTGTGTGCTCTACCTTTTCTTCGCAGCGAACACGAGAGGTCGGGGTGGGAGACGGGAGAGCGCTCGCTCGTTTTCCGCTCCGGGTCCGGCTTGTTTTGTGCGCAAGCGGGGCTTGGAAACGGGTCGAATATATGTGATCCGTTTAGAATGGTAGTGAAAAATGTTAAAGCGGATAATATTGAAAGGATACTTATTATCTTCTATATCTTAGGATAATTTTAGCCTAAGATACTTATCATTTCGCTTATACTTTATTCGTACGATTTATTAACAAACAAATAATAATTATAAGTAAAATCTTTTATTTAAACACAGGACAAACGTAGACGTTTATAATACACGCACACTCACCCGTTAGAGGTGGCCAAACGGGCGGCCCGGCCCGGCACGGCACGGCACGGGCACGGGTCCGGCACGGCCCGTTTCGGCACGGCTCATGAAACGGGCCGTGCCGTCCCGGCCCACGTGCCGAGCCACCGGCCCAAGCACGGCCCGTGGATGGCCGGGCCGTGCCCGTGGCGGCACGGCATGCATGTGGCCCGCCGTGTCAGTACGGACCCGTGAATGGAAAATGGGCCGTGGACGGGGCACGGTTGGCCCAGGAACCGAAATGGCGCGGAGGGATGCGATGCGGACTTGCGGAGGTGGTTGGCGGGCTGGGCCATCGGCTAGGAGGGGTGCTCAACGGACTTGCGGAGGCGGCTAGCGGGCTGGGCCGTCGGTTGGGAGGGATGAGATACGGACTTGCGGAGGGATGAGATGCGGACTTACTACAGTAGCTGTGCCGTGCCGTGCCGGCCCACGGGCTCGGCCGGCGGCCCAAGCACGGCACGGCTACTCGTGCCGTGCCGGCACGGCCCGTTACTGTAGCAGGCCGTGCCGGCTACAGGTTCCGCCGTGCCTCGGGCCGCCCGTTTTGGCCCGGCCCGTTTGGCCACCTCTATCACCCGTATGAATATATAAATAAAACTTTTATATGTATTAATGTATATTTTTAGCGATTCGAAAACAAATGGTGTAAAATAAACTATCAGGGCTACAGATAAGGCATACCTCTATCCTTGGGGTCATGAAGTATACAGATACAACAAACCCTTAGTATACAAGAAGGTTACTTTAATATTATAGAATTTGGCTAATAATCAGGGAAATTGTATCTCGAATAGAAAGTGTTAGAGTCATATTTGGAAAAGATACAATATCTGTGATCTCGTATGTCAAAAATACTCTTCGAGTTCTATTTGGAAGCCAAGGCAGTCTGTGATATAAATACAAAGCCTCCCAGGATGTACGGAATCATCGAATCATAGCGCAAGCCACTGCCATAGAAGAAGCAATCCGGAGGACTTTGAAGACAACTCGCTGGTTGGATCTTGTTGAGTCGTTCTCGATAGAGATCTCGTCGGTATTTGATACTTTCTATTATTCTCTATTGTAATCTCTGTGGTTTTCGTCGTAATTCCATATAAACTGGAGTAGAGTTGTTACCTTACGAGGGGTCTGAACCAGTATAATACTTATCTTTTGTGTGCTTGATGTAGTTTCATGTAGATCTTTGCTCCAATGTACCCTAATACCCTCAAAATACGGTCTACGGATATAACCCGTTGACAGTGACGCGCTAGGTAAGGGGATTTGGTGCTCAAGGTTTTGCCGAAATGGTTTCAAGCTCAAGGCCTTCCGACAACAATGTCCACATTCGTCTTGCCCTAGGAGATCCTACCCAGCTGGCGTTCACCGTGACTCCAATCTCGTCTTCCCCAATACCAGTCAGGATCAAGAACGGAACCACGAGGACGACAAAAAACAACCCTTCGTCAGTTGTTCCTCCTGTCCAGTAAGAAAAGAGGAAGCCGACGACTTCAGCTCCCTGAAGAACTCCTAAAGCGGCCAAGCCCCAGACATCTGTTAAGGGTCAGGTGCCGACAAGGAAATATCCTCCAAGCCATTACACCTGGTGTTCGATCCACAAGACATCCCAACACTCTCTGATCGAATGACGGGTAATACTTCAAGTGAAGGCCGAACTCAATGTTTGCAAAAATCGAGATATCCAATGCACATCTCCGTACAAGGCGTGGTGCCCGATCCACAAATCGAAAAGTCACCCCCTTACCGACTGCAAGATCTTCTTGAAAATCACTGGATCTATGGTTCGTGTTTCCTGTTGTCCAATTCATCAACATCAAGATCAACCTCGAGATGCATTGGTGAACAATAGCGAGATGGGAACCCCAGATCTTTTGGTTGGATTCGTTGACATCTATCCTTGTGAACCTTCTGTTCTTCACAGCTTGGAATCTTCAAGATCCAATTCCCCGCGTGAAGTCAACATGATCGAAGGAGTCGTCAAGGACGAACGAGAAGAGGGTGAAGTTCGTTCGGGAGAAGAACCGCTTGCTCCTGTTGCATCGCGATAACCTGTCAAGCTAGTTTGAACTCCTACCGAGCACTTCACTGTGGTCAACTCGTTACTGAAGCAAACTTCGTTCGATTCAGTAACCTTCCCGGAAGCATATGACTGAGTCAGACGGATACAGTCAACGGTGGACAACCTCAACTCTGTCTTCTTGGCCGCAGCTGGATCAAACCCCAAGGTCTTTCTCGAGATCCCCGTCCACGCGTTGGAGATCGAGCACCGAAAAATGACGCTGCCGAGGATGCTCCCAGTCTACACCCCAATGGAGATCCAAGCCGTAATCCTCGAAACTCATCACCAAGAGGGCCGGACAATCAACCCCCTCCTCATCAAGACAACTGCGATCTTTGCAATTACTTCAATGGGCGTACGCGGGAGCGACGAGATCGAAACGATGTCGACCAGTGACAACCTTACGCGTCTCGCAGAGGAAACAGAAGGCAGGACGACAACAACAACCGAGATGATCGCAACAATGATTAAGATCGTCAAGATTGCCAAAGTCAACAGGGCGAGAACGATCAAGGTCAACAACACTATGATGATAATCGACGACGATGAAACTCGCAATCCCCGAATTCCAAGAGGGACTAAGGACGAAGTTGTAGGTCAAGGGGATGCACCCCCGACTATAACGATCTTCTGTCGTCGTCATCATCAACTGGAGACGCTTCTCGCAGGCCACGAGGACGTCGTCCACCCTTTATACCGGGAGGTGGGTGTCGAGCTTTCACAGCTGTTCTACGAGAGGTGCGATGGTCAAACAATTTTCGTCCTGCGACAATAGAAAAGTACGACGGCAACATTGATTCAGAGGAGTTCCTGCACGTCTACTCTACAGTTTTATACGTGGCCGGCGCAGATGACAATGCGTTGGCCAACTACTTGCCTGCAGCGTTAAAAGGATCTGCTCGGTCATGGCTGGTGCACCTCCCACCTCGCTCGATTTTTTCCTAGAAAGACCTGTGGCAGCAATTTGTTGCCAACTTTTAAGGAACATACAAGTGGCATGCGGTCAAGGACGATCTACACACTCTTAGACAGAACCCGAGTGAATCCTTAAAGGACTATATACGATGTTATAACGAATGCCGAAATACGATCCTCGAAATCACCAACACTTCTGTCATACGCGTGTTCAAGTTAGGTGTCCGAGATCGATACACCATCCAAGAACTGGCGACAAGGCGAATCACTTTTGCCATGAAGCTGTTCGAGATCATCGACAGGTATGCTCATCGATAGGAGGAACGATGAAAAAGGCAAGGTGGTCGAGGAGAAGCAATCGACCGATAAAGAAGCACGAATTCCACTAAAAAGAAGAAACAAAATCACAAAAAGGAAAGGAAATGCAAGGCGGAGACAGAGGTCCTTGTTGTAGAACAAGCAAACCCACCCCCGAGGCGTCCAGCCCTTCAAGGCGATGAACCAGTACAACAATGGTGCCCGATCCACAAGACTGGCACACATACTTTAGAGGAGTGCCAGGTCTTCCAAAAAGCAATGGGAAAACAGCTGGCCCTCGAAAAAGGAAAGTGAGTTCATGTGGTCAAGAGGAGCACTAATGATCTCTCGTCCGACAACGAACTCGTGTTCCTAGACTTCGACTTGCATGTAGCCCATATCTTCGGTGATTCTATGATGTACACCTCTAAAAGGGAGTATAAGAAGGTAGAACGCAAAGTTTGCTCTATGTCACGAGGAGTTGCTACCAAGATGAAGTGGTCCAACCAGATGATTGAGTTCTTGGAAGCCGACCACCCCACAACAACAATTGTGCTAGGCAGGTATCCAATAGTAGTCAAACCCACTATTTGGAATATCAAGGTGGCACGGGTCCTCATCGACGGCGGTAGCTCCATCAACCTCCTCTTCACCAGCATCCTTGATGCAATGGGCATCCCTAGAAGCGAGCTTATTGCTTCCAACCAGCCCTTCCATGGGATCACGCCAGAATCATCATCAAAACCGCTGGGGAAGATCACGCTAGCTGTGACGTTTGGCCAGGTTAACAACTTTCGTACAGAGAAGATCACTTTCTACGTAGCGGAGTTTGACACTGCCTACAATACTATCCTTGGAAGGACTGCTCTCACGAAGTTCATGGTGGCGTTCCACTACACATACCAAATGCTCAAGATGTCAGGCCTAAAAGGGACAATCACGATCCCCGAGAACACGAAGGTAGCGGTACAATGCAACAAGAGGAGCCTCAACATGGTCGAGCATACTCCCATGTCACCCGTCACCTTCGAACCCCCTCGAAAAGTAAGCAAGCCCAAAACGGCACCCAAGCCAAATGGCGCAATCAAGATTAACCCGTTGGTCGGTAGCAACCCTGACAAGACAGTCAAGATCGGGGCAACGCTCGACAACAAATAGAAACTCGAGCTAATCACCTTCCTTCGAGAGAATGCAGACGTGTTTGCTTAGCAACCATCCAACATGCTTGGATTCCCTAGGAAGGTGATCGAGCACAAACTGATGGTGCGTCCCGATGCCATGCCAGTCAAGCAGAAACTACAACGGTTCGCCCAAGATAGAAAAGAAGCTATTCGAGAAGAGCTGGACAAACTTCTCAAGGCTAGCTTCATCAGAGAGGTTCTCCATCCAGAGTGGCTTGCTAACCCATTAATGGTGCGTAAGGCCAATGACAAGTGGAGGATGTGTGTAGACTTCACCGATCTCAACAAGGCGTGCCCCAAGGACCACTTCCCTCTTCCTCGTATTGACCAACTAGTGGACTCAACGGCTGGTTGTGAGTTGTTGAGTTTCCTTGACGCTTACTCCGGCTACCAGCAAATTAGCATGGCTAAAGAGGACGAAGAGAAGACAACATTCATCATGCCCTTCGATTTTTTTTGCTATACCAAAATGCCCTTTGCTTTAATCAATGCAGGCAACACATACCAGCGAGAGATCTAGGGGGCTTTCGATGACTAGATAAGCAAGAACGTGGAGGCATATGTCAACGATGTCATGGTCAAAACGAAGACAAAGGATAAGCTGATTGATGACCTGAGGGAAACATTTAACAACCTCTGGCGACATCGACTCAAACTAAACCCGGAGAAGTGTACATTTGGAGTACTGTCGTGAAAGTTGCTCGGGTTTCTTGTCTCCGGACGAGGCATTGAAGCAAACCCCCAAAAGATCAAGACCATCGAGAACATGAAGTCACCAATAAGGCTTAAGGAGGTACAGAAGCTCATGGGATGCATGGCAGCTCTAAGCCGGTTTGTGGCCAGGATGGGAGAACAAGGATAATCTTTCTTTGCTC
Source organism: Oryza officinalis (assembly GCA_008326285.1). Taxonomy (NCBI): domain Eukaryota; kingdom Viridiplantae; phylum Streptophyta; class Magnoliopsida; order Poales; family Poaceae; genus Oryza; species Oryza officinalis. Next base: position 56,266,244 of record BDMV01000001.1, on the reverse strand, counting down.
TACTCAAAAAGCAGGATAGATTTGAGTAGACTGTCACGCTCCGATTTTCGTTCGGGATTAAAAATCATTAAACAAATCATTTCCATAAATTATGTTAAAAGTTAGAGTTAATTACAAGTGAAATTAATGAGGAAATTAAAATTTTCCTTTAAAAATCATGGCTAGAAATAATTTTGTAATATTCTCCATGCCCTAAAGTACTCTCTGGATTTTCCCGTGAATTTTCGAAGCTCAAGAAATAATTTTAGTAGCACAAAGTTCATTTAATATACCAAATTAAATAGAAAACGAATTAAAATCCCCTTCTTTGTACTTGGGCCGTTTCCGGCCCAAGTCTGCTTTGCCTCCCTCGCGGCTCGCTCATTGTCCCCTCCTTCCCGTCCTTTCCCTCTCTCGAGCCGGCTTCTCTCTCGGCCCACTCGCACTCTCTCTTACGAAGTCTACTTTGCCTCCCTCTCAATCCTCCGGCCCGGTCCGCTCAGCCGACCCGCTCGCCCCTTTCCCGCATGTCTACATGGCCTCCCTCCCTCTCTCCTCTCGCCGACAAATGGGACCAACGGCCCCACCTGTCAGCTTCTCCCCTAAACTTGAGCCGCCCAAGCCAAAACCGTCGGCCACGCCCCCACGTCGCCGTGCGCGCCTCTCGTGCCCCACTCTTGCCCCAACCCATGCGGATGCAGTCTTCTCCATCTCCTTTACCAAATCCCCCACTCTCCCGAAAAAACCGGTGCCGACTCAAGTCACCACCACCCCACATCGCCGCCTCACTCCTCCGTCGCCTCCCGCCTTCCCCAGCCTCGATTCCTCGTTCCCGTGCCTTTTAATCTCACTCCCGAGCCCCTTCTCCCATTTTCACCATTTTCCCAAGTTCCTCGCGTCCTCTCCCGTGCTTCCCGTGCCGCTCCCTCTTGTCGTCGCTCACTGGTACGCTCCGACCACATACCACTGCTGCCATAACGGCCACCGCTCCGTGCCACTTGCGTCGTCGGCACCACCGCACCGAGAGCCACCCCGGCCTCCACCACTAAAACACCACCTCCACCGCAGACCCGTGTTGCTGCCATTGCCGCCTCCAGCCGCTTTTTACCGTCGCTTGAGACCGAGCTGGGCTGCGGCATCGCCACCGCCAGCTTCGCTAGCCCCTGAGGAGCCTCGGCCGCTGCTCTGCCTTTATTGGGCATCGTCGGACTGCCCCCATCGTCGGCAATCCGGGCGTCATCGTCATTTCGTCGCCACCGGCTGCTTCTTTTGCGGGATTGTTGTCTCCTTTGCTCGGTGAGCGCCCTCCCTCCCTTTTCGCCTTGCCGTCGCCGCCTCCCGCGCCGCTGCATACCATCGCCTACCTTGTGCCATGTTAAATTGATATCCATCCTTTGCCAAACTTGGATGATAATTAGACTAGCTTGTGTCAATTACGTTGACCTTGCTAGAATTATGATATGCTTAGGCATGCTTAATACCACTAGCTCACTTAATAGGATGGTTATATTATGTACTTTTAGTATCTTACTGAGCTGCGAGCTCGAAACATCTGGCCATGTTCTATTAGTCGTAATTATCCAATTAAAATATGGCTTAATGGTGGGCTGTGGGCGTATGGTTTTGCTAGTCGTACCCACGGTAATTAAGGACCGATTCTCGGGAAACCCTGGAAGACTTACAGTGCTTACCACAAGCAAGAATGAGCAACTGCAGGACTTGTATTATAGCTCTTCCCTTTCTGATGTACTAAGGCAAAGGTGAGTTTGATGGAGTTTGGATGGGCCCTGCGACGGTCTATGCGGCTTCCAGATTCACCTAGGCACAAGGGGGGCTGCTGTAGTCCCCTGTTTTTACAACAGGAATCATTCGTGTATACTATACCATTTCCCTGGATCAAGTAGTCTGGTACACATAAACTCATAGTTGAAGTACCAATGCGCATACAAGCATCGAGTGCGAATTATTACAACAATAGGCCTGAAGGCAATAGTCTTAGAACAGGGGACCAAACGGTCCGGAATACATCCAAAAGCAAAAATAGATAAGGCAACGAATTAGAGGCGGCGGCAACGCCATTGCCACAGGCAACGACCGTAATTAAGACCTACTGTGCGCCATCGTCATCAGCAACCTCCTGGTAGTAGGTATATGGATCCTCCGAAGTGTCATTCCCGACTTCTGGTTGAGTTGTAAATTGCAAAGGTGAGTACCAACTGTACTCAACAAGCCACCACAATAGTAATGCATATGATAGATGGTATTTCAAGGAATGGCTTAGGTTCTTTTGCGTAAAGCAAGTTTTGTAAATCTTTTCACAAGCCTAAGACCTAGCATAGACTGATCAAATTTTAATACCATAGTTCATTAATCAATGACGGTTCTGTCCACCATCTATTGTGATCCCAAGGATGGCTTCCCGCCATTGGGTCATCATGGTTTTTTGGGGTCTACCCCTTCTCATCTCTCGAGAAGTGGGTCCACCAGCATAAAAATCATCATGCAACATCCCATCCCAATCAGTTAAAAATTTAGAGTCTAGCCAAGTGTAATACACGTCCCGGTGCTCAATGACCGCGAGCATGGCTATTCAAATAGATTTGATTTACTCACACTACAGTGGATGTACACTTTACCCGTACTCCCTGACTGCCCAACGCATGAGCCTCGTCCCAACACATGAGACATGTCACAGAAAAGCATTTCAATAACTTCACATTGGCAGTACCCGCTCCATGAACTTGCATCCTCATGCACTCTAGGCGTTACGAGTTTCTAGCAGTGAGAGGAGTTCTGGTGCTCCCGGGGAGGAAAGACTTACACATGCATTAAGTTATAATTAAGTTTAGGTTTACACATGGCGGTCCTACTGGTGGCGACCCCACCGTAGGCCCCCGCCTCTCATATACATCAAGAAGACTACTATGCATGGATACTGCCTCCGCTCGACTATTTACTCTGCTAGGTCTATACCCATTCGAGAAGTACAGTTGTACGGGGGTCGTTTCATGCTTAGCTTCATAGCTCGGTCCTTAACTGACCAGGGTCAGCACTTGCCTTTACCGACACCACCCAAGTCCTCCAGCCGCCCCAGTCGAAAACAGTTGTATAGTTTTATTTTTCCTTTCGCAAACCATGTCATCAATGTCATGGCAACATGGTGCTCATGTTTCCACATGCCGCATCTCAACCACCTTCCCAAAGGTAGTTGCCCGAGCATAAAGCATTTTGATAAAGATGAATATGCATGATTCTAAAGTAGCGTGGCTAAGCATTGTCGAGTATTGACTAAAAATATATGATATTGTGGATGGCAAAGATTTGCATGGATAATCAATATCAAAGGCATGGCATATAGCAAAGTAGGCATTCACATATATTCATATAGCATGTGGAGATTATGGGTACCATATACCCACACGGCTAGCTTATCCGACTGTCTATAGAGGATAGGTTATGAATCATGATTATGTAATAGGCTTAGGACTTAAGTATTGCGTTACCTTGTATATTAAGGAACAACTTATAGTCATAAGTCGGGAATGTTATGGAGTCTTATACAGTATATAGTTAGGTCTCCGACTTGTGAGCCTACCCTTTAAACCTATATAAGGAGGGTAGGACATCCCTTGAGGGATATAGAGACAATACCAATTAGCTAGGTTTTCTTCATACACAACCCGATCAAGAGATCAATATATAACTCGGCGAATCCAATTCCCGAAACAGGAGTAGGGTGTTACTTATTCATAGAAGGCCTGAACCTATCTAAACACTTTTGTCTACTAACACATCATGTTTGGCACTTGTGCGCTACCCCATGTTTATTATTGCCAAAATCAGGTTTCGACAGTTGGCGCGCCAAGTAGGGGTGCGTCAAGTTTTCTTCTTCTCGCCGACTAGCGCGATGGGATCTGCATCAGGCATCGACGACTTCGCCTTCCCTCCTGGGCAGGCGTTCCGTTTCGGCAGCCTTGACTTCATCACCGACAACTTCGGCAAGATTTCTCTCCTTGACTCGGATCTGAACCAGTTAGGAGGAGAAAACTACTCGGCGTCGTTCGAGTTACCAAACGATGCTGAGATCTACTTCAACTTTCTATCTTCCGAGTTGGGACCGAACCACTCGGGGGAATTTTTTGCATCGCCATCATGCTGCGGTCCGAGCTCCAGGGAGATCGCCGTCATGATTCAACCCCTCGGATCGTGTTCATCTACCGAGATCGCCGACTACCTTAGCTCTTCCAACTTCGATGATCTCTACGACATCTTCACGAAGGACATTAATGACTCCGACTTCGATGACGACTACACTCCGCTATTCTTCAACGTCCTCATGGCCGAAGTAGGGGAGACGGACTCAACCGTGGCCCGCAGGGTTGCGGAAGAAGAACGAGCCAGGTTCGAAGAGTAGCGCAAGCGCAAGGAGGAGGAGCTCAAGCGTAAAGAAGACAACGACAAGAGAAGACGAGATCTAAGGGCAGCTGGGTGCTCCGCTCATGATGCCATACTTCAGACCTGAGTGAACAACACCAACGTCTTCCTCACGCCCCAACAGAACGTAGTCGCCGCTCTCACCCTCATCGACACCGTCATAGACGTGGCACCTCCCAGCATAACTCCAATTTTGGATAAAGTCAAGACTATCATTGCCGCTACAGCATTACCCGACACTCCTACGGGCTCTGCTCGGGGAGCCGCCGAGTCCATTACCGAGACACCCGACAGTAGCCGCCTACCACCGATGTGATCCAAGGACTACCGAAGACCCAAGCTCAGCAAGACACCCGCCAAGTCCAATTACCCCCGTCACCACGCAATCTGGAAGCGTCGAGATCAGTCGGCCAACTCTCGTGAGAGAGGTCACGGCCGACCACCCATCCATGATCGAATCCGCTATGGCAATAGCTCAAGTTACCAGAGTGGCTCTCGAAGGCCCGCGCCCAGTGACTTGAGAGAGGTACTTGACCGGCGTCATCGTGAGCGCAACAAGCCCTATCATGAAGACCGAATGGATTCCCCCGAGAACTATGATGATGGAGTACCCGCGTTCACTCGGGACCTGCGTCGAGTGATTTGGCCGAGTGGTTTCAAGCCCACTAGGATTGATAAGTACGACGGCAAAACCGACCCCGAGTCATGGTTGATCGTCTACACCCTCGCCATTCGTGCAGCAGGAGGAGAGAGCAAGGCCATGGCTAAGTACCTGCCTGTCGCTCTCGCTGACTCAGCCAGGAACTGGCTCGCAAGTTTACCAAGAGGTTCAATAGATTCCTGGAGCGAGCTTCGAGACCACTTCATCGCCTATTTCCAGGGTACCTTTGAAAGGCCAGGGACTCACTTTGATCTCTACAACGTGATCCAGAAGCCCGACGAGTCACTGAAGGACTACATTCAGCATTTTTCGGAGAAGCGAAACAACATCCCCGACATCACCGACGACGTCATCATAGCCGCGTTTCAGAAGGGTGTCCGCAATGAGTTGCTAATTGGCAAATTCGGGCGCAAGCCTCCAAGGACAGTCAAGAAGATGTTCGAGACAGCCAATTCCTACGCCAAGTCAGACGACGCAATCAAAGCTTCACGGCAGGACAAGCAATCCGGGAGTAGCTGGCGTCCCAAGAAGGACAAGGACAACGACAACGGCAATAATGGCCAAAAAGATCACAAGTGTAAGCTGATGATCTGGTCACCGCAACGTCGAACTACCAACAACAACGTCCACGAGTCACCGCCTATGACAGGATCATGAATGCCCAGTGCACTCATCACCCAAATCATAAGCATGCGGCTAAGGATTGCTTCATCTACAAACAATTCGCTGAGCATTATGTTACTCAGCTCCACCAGAGGCCATCAGATGGAGCCGGCAACTCAGGAACCAAGAAGGACGATGCAAACGGTGGCTCAGAACCCTTCCAAGATCACAGGACCGAGTTAAACCATATTTTTGGAGGGCCACTAGCATATGAATCAAAAAGGAAGCAGAAGCTGATTGACAGGGAAATCAACGCGGTTCAGCCTGAAGTCCCATGTTACCTACAATGGTCGGAGGTGGCTATCACGTTCAACGGCTCGGATCATCCTGACCGAGTGGTTCACCCGGGGCGGTATCCCCTGGTACTAGACCCGGTAGTTCACAACGTCAAGCTCAAGCATGTCCTCATCGATGGCGGTAGCGCCCTCAACATCCTCTTCGCCAAGACACTGGACAAGATTCAAATCCCGAGATCTGAATTGAAGTCAAGTTCAGCCCCTTTTCACGGAGTCATCCCAGGGCTGTCGTCTACGCCACTCGGGCAAATCACCCTTCCAGTCACCTTCGGCACTCAGGAAAACTTCCGGACAAAGAACATCAGCTTTGAAGTTGCCGATTTTGAAGCCGCTTATCATGAAATCCTTGGAAGACCAGCGCTCGCTAAGTTCATGGCGGTCCCGCACTACACCTACCTCATGATGAAAATGCCCGGTCCCAATGGAGTCATCTCCTTGCGCAGCGACGTCAAGCAAGCCTTCACCTGCGACAAGGAAAGCTGCGATATGGCCCAAACTCGTGAGAGTTTACTCGGCCAACAGGAGGTCCGACTGGCCACATCAACGTCAGGCAAAGGTGAAATCCCAGCAAAAAAGATGGCCAAGTCAAGAGAAGGCGATGCCAAGAGGAAGAAGATTCCACTTGATCCTTCTGATGCCTCCAAAACTGCTATAATAGGCGCCGAGTTAGACCCAAATAGGAAAGCGTGCTCATCACCTTTCTACAAAATAATAAAGATATATTTGCTTGGAAACCATTTGATATGCCTGGTATTCCTAGAGAAGTGATTGAGCACTCATTGAATGTTAAAGAAGACGCAAAACTTATTAAACAACGACTTCGTCGCTTTGCGCAAGATCGAAGAGGTGCTATCAAGGAGGAACTCGCCAAGCTTTTGGCGGCCAGATTCATCAAAGAAGTTTACCACCCCAACTGGTTGGCCAACCCGGTTCTAGTTCAGAAGAAGACAGGACAATGGCGCATGTGTGTTGACTACACCGATCTCAACAAGTCTTGCCCCAAGGATCCCTTTTGTTTGCTCCGCATTGATCAAGTCATTGACTCAACTACCGGCTGCGAGCTTCTGTGCTTCTTGGATTGTTACTCGGGATACCATCAAATCAGCTTGAAGGAGTCCAATTGCCTGAAGACATCATTCATCACCCCGTTCGGAGCTTATTGTGACATCACGATGCCCTTTGGCCTCAAGAATGCCGGAGCTACTTATCAGCGTATGATCCAGAGATGCCTTCAAACTCAACTCGGGAGGAACGTGGAAGCTTACGTCAACGATGTCGTCATCAAAACTAAGCAAAAACAGGATCTGATCGCCGACTTAGAAGAAACTTTCTCAAATATTCAAGCCTTCAGGTTGAAGTTGAACCCAGAAAAGTGTACTTTTGGAGTGCCGTCACACAAGCTACTCGGCTTTATGGTGTCTCATCACGGTATTGAAGCTAACCCAGAGAAGATCAACGCTATTCGGAACATGAAGCCACCGAGTACCCAGAAGGATGTCTAGAAGCTTACTGGTTGCATGGCAGCATTGAGCCGGTTCGTTTCTAAACTTGGTGAACGAGGCATGCCCTTTTTCAAGTTGCTCAAGAAGACAGACGAGTTCTAGTGGACCTCGGAGGAAGACTTCAAGGACTTCCTCACAACCTTTCAGGTGGTCAGCATGGTTTTGGTCGTTGAACGAGAAGAGGAAGGACGAGCTCAGAAAGTTCAAAGGCCAATCTACTTCGTTAGCGAGGTGTTGGCCGGATCCAAAACACGTTACTCCCAGCTACAAAAATTATAATATGGAGTTTTAATTACCGTCAGAAAGTTAGCTCATTATTTTTAAAGTCATTCGGTTATTGTGGTTACATCTTTTCCACTCGGTAATGTCATCCATAATCGGGAGGTTACCGGGCGTATCGCAAAGTGGGCTTTGAAATTAATGCCATTGGAGATTACCTTCAAGGCCAGAACATCTATAAAGTCCCAAATCTTGGCCGATTTTGTGGCTGAGTGGACCGAGCGCCAAGGAGACGTACCTAGGGAGAAGCCGCAATATTGGACCATGCATTTTGATGGGTCTAAAAGAGTCATCGGTACAGGAGTTGGAGTTGTCTTGATTTCCCCAACTGGAGAGAGACTATGGTATGTTCTTTAGATACATTTCGCTGTTTCACACAATGTGGCCGAGTACGAAGCCTTACTTCACGGACTGCGACTTGCTGTGCCTCTTGGCATATGTCAAATGATTGTACGAGGAGATTCCTGTAAAATCAAAGTGTGTTTGATTCTTTTGTTGTGATGAACAATTGGCATCTGAGGTTATTGGTTTTGATTTTCAGAGATTATTGGCGAAGTGATTTGTGAGATGATTGAATTTTCAGACGGTGAACAGGAGCTACTGTTTTTGTTGGGTCTGGTCAGACCAGGCAGGTAAGGCCGGTCAGACCGGAGGTATGTGTGCAGTCAGACCGGCCAATCCACGGTCTGACCGGCCAACTCTGTGTAGGTTTCGGTTTCGGGTTGTTTTTTTGGATATCCGTGGTTAATTCGTGTGTATGGCTTCTAGATGGATACTATGCGTATGTAATACTGTTGTGTGCTAACAATGAGTCAAGTTTGGGATAGCTTGTGCTGGAATATGGTTTCTTTGTTTGATTCATGTGTAGGTAATCTTTACGTCTCAGGAGAGTATTGCCGGTGATGGATCGGGAGTCAACTTGGAGATAAGGTGATGTCCAGATGGTCAGATATCATGTGGGTTACTTAGGCTAAAGATCAATGCACGTGATTGGTGAAGATTCCATATGGCATACTATGGAGATATTGTGTGCGTATGAGATGCGGAGTTGAATTTGGAAGGAGTCCAAATTTGGTATAATTGGAATTTGTAAAGTTGGTTTCTTGTACGGGAAGGTTTTCTAGGTGGATTAGGACTTCTTATATGAGTTTGGTTCGTGGCTTTAGGCTGCCTACCTCATGTATAAATAGAGAGGGAGGGTGTGGTCTCCCGGTATCGCTTTTGGAGAGCATTGAGTTGTGAGTTTTTGTTAGGGTTTCGAGTTTAGTCGAGATTTTCATGAGGAGTGCTGTTGTCGCACTTTGTAAACACAAAGAGAGGTATTAAAGTTGTCATCTACTTTGAGAGATCTTCAAGTTGTGTTTGCTCGGGTTCGGCGGTCTAACTGGCAAATCATAGGCGGTCAAACCGGCGGCATCGCAGCGATCAGACCGCCAGGACAGGGCGGTCAGACTAACGGCACAGGGCGGTCAGACCGGCTGATCTATTTCGGTCAGACCGATCTACATTGATTTGAGGGTAACTTTTATTTTCACTGAAAGTTTTGGTTTTTGGGTACTCCAACCATTCACCCCCCCTCTGGTTGGCTTAGTTCTTGTTCTTCGATCCTACAATTCCCAGTTGGTAGTAAATCAGGTGATGAAGGATTTGTCTTGTTTAAACGACAATATGGCTGCTTACCGTCAAGAAGTCCGTAAGCTAAAAGACAAGTTTGATAGATTGGAGTTATCTCATGTTTTGAGGCACAATAATGAGGCGGCAGATCAATTAGCCCAGTTTGGTTCTAAGTGAGAGGTAGCCCCGACTGACGTCTTTGTAGAGCATCTCCATGAACCGACTGTTGCTAAAAAGCCAGTTACCGATGAAGAAGCTACAGATTTCCATGCTTGATGCCGACTGGAGAACACCCTTTATCAGTTTTCTGACTCAGCAAGAGCTACCCGAAGATTGAGATGATGCAGAGCGAGTTCGATGTCGAAGACAGAGTTATGTCATGGTGGATTCAGAGTTGTACAAGAGAAGCCCGTCTGGAGTCTTGTTAAGTGTCGGCCCCTGATTTTATAGCACAGGAAACCATATGTGTTTACAAATACCAACTCCCTGGATCGGTAGGTTGGTATACTGTAACGCCCCGATTTTCGCCCGTCAAAATTTTTATTTTATTAAAAATCCTATTTTCAAAAATTTGGTTCTTTGAGTGTAATTAGGATTTTTGTGCCAAAAATCTCAATTGATCCGTTGCTAGTTTTCTGTAAAACAGTTATTAGCCAATCTGAGTTATATGCTGATATCAATCTAGATTATACAATATATATGATAACTCGACGGATTTACACAAACCAGATTAGAGTGTCATGAAGATGGAAGCACTAATCCCGAGTGCGCAAGCCGCCATAACAAGTTTTACCTCTTGCTGGAGATCGAAACCGATGCAGCCCAACTCGAAAGCAAGAACTCGTCGAAAAAACGATGAAAGAGTAAAGGTGGCGATGCGCCGAAGTTGTTGTATTGATCTAGAGTTGATTTACACGAACCTGGGTTCAATTTATACCCAGAACTCCACAATAAGTCCCTATCGGACACGACTCCTATTTCTATTACAACTCACATTAAAGACAATTCCCCAATACAAACTCTAACCGACAGTATCTACTAGGAAACCAACATTATATCCTAAGTAATAGATACAATTCCCTTCTTTCGGGCCCAATCCGTATGTGGGAATCCTCATGAAGCTCACCAACCGAACCCGACAAAGACTCTGTTATCCTCTCGTCGGAATCGGCTTACATCGGCTATCCTTGTCCGACTCTGTCTCAGCCGATGGTCACAATAGCCGACTCGGTCATCAGCCGATACACACCGTAGCCGATTCGGTCACCAACCGATTCTTGCTCTGTTTTGGTAACCGCCAGCTTCCCTCCAAATCCGCCTTGATTCTATCTTCAGATCTAATATTTGATTTACCAAAATTTGGTCGTTAACAGGGTGGCGCTTATGTCTCCACCCGATCTCTATCGATCACTCCCATCGAGTGATCAGTGTAACCACATCCACATATCCCACATATGGAGTGTATAACGTCTATGTAAGCAGGGCTATGCAGTGAGTAAATAATCACGCGTAAAGTAATATACTCAGGTAACAAAGGTGTGTAAATACATAAGGATAAACAATATCAAAGGTAAGGCTTTAAGCAAATGTAGGTACGCGTTTTATAATTAGCATGCAATTTTGATTTGCAATCAACACATTTATAAAAATAGGATCAACATGTTCGAGGAAGGGGGCGTAGTGACTTGCCTTGCTCACTTGAGGGTTCGTTATCAATTGGCTCAATTTCCTCCTCGCAGATATACCCTGTCCGGTCGAATAATAACGTCACGAACTACTCGCTAACACAAAAAGAGCCAAAACTTCCAAAAAGGAAAATAACCCAACCACTGCCATTGCGTAGATCTTGATTTTTGAAAGATTTTGACGGAAGTTTTGTTCAATTTGACTCAAAACGAGGGAGATACGGATTTGGAGGATTAGCGGATTTTCTGAAATACGGAAATGGATTTATTAATTTGGAGAGGGATATTCTTGGGAATATTCTTTGGCTGAGGGGCTCAGAGGGGGGGGCATGTTGGACTTTTATTTTGGGAGTGCTTTGGCCTTAGCCCAACGTGATGTAGGTCGGTTAGGGATGTAATACAGACTTTAAGAGGAGAGTTGGGTGAGTAGGGGGGGTATAAATTAGACTTCGTCGAGGAGAGAGGCTGTTGGTGGGTTTCGGCCCGGAGGATATAATATAGACTTCTGCAGGAGGACTCTTATGGGCTCGGCCCTGAAAGAAGAGGGAGGGGATTTAGACCTGCGGTCAAAGGCCCATGGAGAGAGAGAGGTGGGGCCCACTGGCGGGTCCCACCTCTTTTTCTTTTCCTCTTTCTTTTTTTTTTTCTTCTCCTCCTTCCTCCTTTTTCTCTCTCCTTCTTATCCTTTTCTTCCTCTCTCTCTTCTCTTTCTTGCCTTCTCTGCTCGTTCTTGCCGGGGGAGAGGCCGAGCAGCAGGGCGCCGGCCGGGCTGAGGCGCTGCGAGGGCGGCGGAGCAGCATGCAGGCGGCGGAGCAGCATGCAGGCGGCGGGGACGGCGCGCAGGCGGCGCGGCAGCTGCGGCAGGCGGCTCGGCTTGCGGCCGAGCAGGCGCGGCTGCGCGGCTGGGAGCGGCGGCTGAGCGTGCGGCGCGTGCGGGCGGCAAGGCGGCGGCGCGGCACAGCTCGGTGGCGCGGCGCGCAGGCAGCGGCGGCGCGGCACAGCGCGTTGCGCGGCCGGGGAGGCGGTGCGGCGCGGCTCGGTGGCGCGGCGCCCGTGGCCCAAGTCACGTCTGGGGAGGTGGGAGGTCGGGGGCGGCGGCGGCGGCATGGCCGGGGTGGGCGTCGGCCGGCGCGGCGCGGCGCCTGTGGTGGCGCAGCACGCGGCGGGAGGCGGGTTGGCGCCGGCTCGGCTTGCGCGGCACGGCCCGGAGGTCGCAGTGTGTTGGCCCGAGCGGCGTCCTGTCGGCTGGAGCAGCCGGTGGCTCGGCAGGGGTGGCACGGCCGAGCGGAGGCCGAAACGGCTTACGGCTCGGCCGGACGACGGCCGGGGAGGCGTCCCGGGTGGCTTGGCCGACCGATGGCCGAACGGCTCGAGGCGGCACAGACGCGGCTCGGCCGAGGCTCGGTCGGCAGGAGCGGTTGCAAGCGGTACGGCGGCGTCGGCCGAGTGGAGGCTGGGACGGTTTGCGGGTGTCGGCATTTGGCTTGGAGGCTGAGGAGGACGAAGATGGGGCAGTGGCTTTTATAGCCGTCGCGGCCGGCGGACGGCGACCAGGACGGCTCGGGTGGCTGCATGCATACATGCATGCGCATACCTGCAGTTAGCTAGCTGCTTGCATGCATGCATGCACACGTTCGGCCCGCTAGCTATATGGCGCATGCACGGCCGGCTGTGATGCGGCGATCGCTGCGAAGGGCGGTCGCGCAAGGAATGGTTACGGTGTTACGTCTCACGACGCCACCGTGCCGCGGTAACGACGGTAGACGAGAAATGCGGTAAGGAAACGAAAGCAAGAGGAAGAGCAGGAGGGGAGCTCACCTTGCGGCAGCCGGGTAGCGGCGTACCGGCCGACGGTCCTCGCACGAACTACGGTCGTCGAGGTACTGCCTGGGGCCGGTCGACCCGCGGATCGTCCTCGCCCACCACGTGTTCGCTCGGCAACAAACGAACACACAGCGTTAAGGAATAATGTTAGCGGATTAGTGCAAGTTAGGTGTCAGGGGTTAGTGAGTTAGAAGTCAGCGGGTTAGTGAGTTAGAAGTCAGCGGGTTAGATGTTAGGGATTAGCCGTTCGATAAGTCAGTCGTTCTCGGGTTCAAATGACGGCGCGGCGGCCTATCCGTCCTCTTGCTCAACTGAGGCCCAGCCGAAGCCGGCCGCGGCGGAGCAAGCGGAGAGATGGCGGCGTGTGCGCGGAAGGGTGTGACTGAAGAGAAACAAAGCCAGGAGGAGGAGAAGAGAGGATGGAAAGGGACGGGTTGCATATTGGCTATGGTTGCCCTTATATAGGCTTCACCGCACGAGCTCGTCTTAAATGGCCATGAAGACAGGGACGGGGTAGTTGCAGCGGCCGCGCGGGTTGGCCATGAAGACAGAGACTAGCTGCTTGCATGCAGGCATACGCATAGCTAGCTAGTTGCATGGTGCTTGCTCGTGGCTGGCTTGCCTGCATGCATGCGCATGCACAACTGGCTTGCTGCATGGCTCGCGGCGGTGCGAGGTGGGGCAGGATGCGTATGGAATGGACGGCAAGCTCGCCGGTGAGACAGGAGCGGAAGGCGACAGCCGGTGATGTCGTAGCGGCCTCGTCGTAGCGGCGCGGCGTGCGGCGACGTCGCCACCGAAAACAGTATGGGGGGAAGGATTAGACTTTATTTTTACTACCAACCCAATAGGAATGAAAGGGCTCGGGGAGGCAACATGGACTTTTCCAGAAAAAGCCCAGCAGGAAGGCCACGGTAGAGGGAGTGGAAATGAACTTGTTTTGCGGAATGGGTTGGGCTAACAGAGGGAAATGTGGCCCAAAGAAGTAGGATGTTCGAATATTTTCTTTGGGATATGAAATTTGGAAATTTGAAGGGAGTTTGAGATAGAATTTGTACAGAGGACAACCTTTTCGGTAAAAGGATTTAATCGAGATCTTTTGGCACAGATTCTAGACACACACAAATAAACAATAAACAAGCAAACTAAAATTATGCCTGAGGACTAGACTTTGTCTGAGGAGGTCATATCCTTGAAAATAGCCTATTAGGAATTTATATTTCGCAATTAAGGTTTCTAGTAAATATTTTACCAATAGACATTATTTTGCAAATAATTTCCAAAAGCTTATCACTCTATATAAAGGTGCATAGAAAATAATCAAAGCTATTTCTTTAGTGGAACAATATTTGTTTTAATAAACTATCCCTTAATGGGTTTTATCCAAAATGGTGATACATTTAGATATATAGCTTTATTTATAAAGTAAATATGCTCGAGGGTTTTTGTTTTTCGAAAATAATTGGCATATGCAAATCATAGCTCCTTGAATAAATAATATTTGAAATCAAATATCGATGTATCCTCAGACGTTCGTCTATTAGCCCACGTGTAAACGAAAAACGACAGATCGAATTGAGTTAGTTCAGGCATGAATGTATTTTGAAAAAGATTTTTGGTTATTCTGAATTTTTAATTCCGTATTCCAAAGTCAAAATATTCAGGATGTTACA